>JARUHE010314748.1:0-11803 GCA_031471125.1 Archaeomysis grebnitzkii | reverse complement strand
CCTCGTAGTAATTATTTACTAATTTGTGTTTCGGACCTACAACTAGAGATAATATATATATATATATATATATATACATATACAGAGCTCCCCATAATATAATTAGCCAGTGCTTGGGTCACAATGGTTCTCCAGCTATTTGGAGAAATGAGAGAAAAAGACAGTGAGATGGGACAGAAGATTTGAATACAATGGTACGTTGGAGAGAGAAAGAAAGAGAAGCCAACTAATGTAATAAACATATTTAAATAATTATCAACTATTTAAATATGGTTGTGTTATAATTTTATATAAGAAAAACATTAAAATATTAACAATGATAATAATAATATTAATAACATCATTATCAATATACAAATAAGTATTAAATATGTATTTTTTTTAAAAAGAAGAAAATAATAAGTTATATAAATGAATGTAAACGAAGTTTCTGTTTGTTGTAGACTGTAAAGTATTAAATATGACATCTACTGCATGAGACCTGTTTGGATTCTCACACATAAAAGATACAATCTGTAAGTCTTCAAATAGTATGATAAAAAATTGTTATTAATTAAAATTTATTATTTTATTGTGTTGTGTTTTTCAACGCAGTTCATTCAACATAGAAATTGTTTTCTTATAGATTCAACCTAAGGTAAGTTATAGGTGACCTCCCTTCTAAATCACTATATTCTCATGTTCTTGATTACACTTGATTTGATTTAAAATCAACTATTTAGATTTAAATCACATTGACACAATATTGTACAACTTTTATTGAATCAAAGTTTATTCAATAAAATTGTATAACATCGTGTTAATGTGATTTAAATCGAAAAAGATAATTTTAAATCAAATCAAGTTTAGTTAAGAACGCGACTTAAGTATCTTTCAGACCTTCTACATTATCTGACGTTTAGAATCTCCATTTCATGTTTTTGAGCCATCCATATCACCCTCGGCTTTCTTCTCTCCTTTGTCTGGCAGTTTAAACTTTTCATTTTGTCAACAGCTACAATTAATACATTGTCTAAACCTAGGCTGTCCAATTGTCTTAAAACATCACTTGATCCAACAATGTCCTCCCCATGAACGGTTATTTTTTTACTTAGTAAAGCCATAACTAATCACACGTTAAATGTTTAACCAACCCGACTCTTCAGCAGGCCTTACACATCGAAGCCTTAGTTACACAATACGTTTTCGACTCATCTTTATTTGATACAGGATTAACTTTCTTGTCGTTCAATCAATGTTAAAATAGTTGATCAACAAAGTTGAGGCCAACTGTCACACTAAACTTCTCCGTTAATCCACTGCACGTTCTCACTTGCGTTCTTGCCTCAATATACATATCCTTAATCAATCTCACATACTTTTCAGATACTCCTTTCTCCCTCAGGCATCTCCAAACCTCCTCTCTTGGGACTCTGTCATATGCCTTTTCTAGATCTATGAATACGAGGGGTAACTTTCTCTGTTTTTTCCATACTTCTCCAGCATTTGTCTGACAGCAAAGATAGCTTCGGTTGTCCCTCTACCAGGCATGAAGCCAAACTGCTGTTCCCCGACTTCCGTTTCTGATCTTATTCTTCGTTCCAATACTTTTTCCCAGATCTTCATGGTGTGCGATATCAACTTAATACTCCGGTAGTTACAGCAATTTTGAATGTCCCCTTTTTATGTATATGTTGGTATAATTATGCTGTTTCTTCAAGTAATACTAATAATACATTATAGTAATGATAATAAGTAATAATAACAATACATTATAGTAATGATAATAAGTAATAATAACAATACATTATATCAATGATAATAAAATATAATAAGTAGTAATAACAATACATTATATTAATGATAATAGGTAATAATAAAAATACAGTATACTAATGATAATAAGTAATAATAACAATACATTATAGTAATGATAATAAGTAATAATAACAATACATTATAGTAATGTCAATACGTAATAATAGCAATACATTATAGTAATGATGATAAGTAGTAATACTAATACATTATAGTATTGATGATAAATAATGATACTAATACATTATAGTAATAATAATAATACATTATAGTAATAATAATAAGTAATATAGGAGAATGAAAACAATACACAATGCTTGGAGCAACGATAAACCTTCGAGTATATTATTATTCTTTAATTAAAAAAAAACAAACAAATAATTAAATAATAATTCAAACAGATATTCATAAATTTATTTTCATATTTCTATTTCTTATATTATTTATTTTGTATTTATATATTATTATTATTTTATTTATTGATAATTGCGTGAAAATTGTATCCAATTGTTATAATTATATCGAAGCAGTCACGTGACATATTTTTTTAGCTAATCACTTTTTTTAGTAAAAATCCAGTCCATTAAATTTGGTCATGACAAATAATATTTTTATTCATTTCTCAACAATTTAACTTCTGATTGATTTTTTAACTTCGGGTTAAAATAAATTACAATTTGTAATGAAATTTAACATTATTTTGCTTAGCATTCAAGGGTTAATTGTTTGAATGTAAGTCTAAGTTCATAGTTTTATTGCTAAAGGGTTAGTTATTTTTATAAGTGGTTGGTTTTATTTCCCTCTTTCTGAAAGGTTGATCCCCTTTGTAAGTGGTTGGTTCCTTTTCTAATAGGTTAGCTCTCCCTTTAGCAGGTTGGTTCTTTCTAAAGGGTTGGTTATCTTTCTAAGGGGTTGTTTCTATTTTTAGAGGGCTGTTTATCTTTCTAAGGGGTTGATTTTGATTTAAGGATTTTTTCTCTTTCTAAGGGTTGGTTCCCAATAGCACAGTATGAAGAAAATACAGTAATTTAAAGAACGCACTTTTAAACACGGGTTCCCCCGCTAGCTTAACACCTCCTCCCAAAAAAACTCCGCTCATACGCGTGTAGGTCACGCGGTAGGCGGAGTAACCGGCCTACCTACAATGCAAAGCGACTTTTCGTTTTCTTAAATTACATTTGTTGGAACTTTCGATTTTTATAAAACTTATTTTCAAAATTCTGAAAGATTAAACATATGAATTAAACAAAATTAAAAGTTTTATATATTTGAAGCTTACAGTTGTTTCAAAAATTAAAACAACATTTATGCATAATTCATGAGTGATTTCAAACACTAAGCTCTGTCGAGTCTGAACGAAGTTGGAAAAGGGTTGCCAGAAGCTGACTGGTATTTATAGCCCAATTTCATTAGAAAAAAGAGCAAACATAGGCACGCTGTTTATCGTCTATACACCATTATAAAAATTGTTCAAAATATTCGTGAGAATATGTATACAAGGCCAACCTTTATAAAAAACAATCGTATAATTTCATGGTTAATTTAAGAAAAGAGCCAAATCAATCTGGCAACACGATTGAACACCTGTTGTGGAAAGTCGTTAATACTTGGAGGGAAGGAAGGATTACCCAATAAATGGGCGGACTAGTGATATATAAACGGTTTCTTTAACTTACTGTTTTTTTTTCATATAATGTGCCAATAGTAATTTTGTTCTTTAGATAAGTTTTCTTATCCTGGACTTTTGTTGAACAATTCAGTGTCAATTGTTATGAGTTTTGACCACGGTATTTTGGGATGGTAAGAACGTGAACGAACAATTGATATATTACAAAGGTAAACTGGTTTGTAGACTTTTAATAAAACGAAATTAAAAGTATGGTTCAAGTTTTCCACACTCCTTATATATTATGGGAGATTGAGCTCACTATTGCTTGGGCCATTGAAGATTAAAATACATTTTTTTCAAACCCTTTCTCTTTCTTCTAAGAGCAGTTCGACATTTAATCCTTAGCGGACAAATTTTAGTTCTTAACGGACGAAATCTAATTTTTAAATGACAACATCTCGTGTTTAACGGATTCCTTTTAACCATTAATGACAATGTTCTGGACCACTGGTTTATCAATGAATGAGTATATAAAAAAGGCCAATGCCCTTGGCTCGAACTTTTTATTTTTTAAAAGGACGAATTTGCCCTATAAAAAAAGGTTGTTTTTAACAGTAACTGTGAGGTATTACAGTTTAATGGAAAAAAAGTTGAAAGTCACAACTTTGAGTAATTATATGACAGTACTTAACACTATAACTCTTTCTTGTAGCACCGGTAATACATATGTCTAATGACTTACTCCATTGTATGTTACACCAGTTTTAAAAAACATAATTAACTTAATTTTTATCGCTGGTGTAACATAAAATAACGTGAGTCATTATATGTATGTATCGCCGGTGTTACAAGAAACGGTTAAAAATTTAATATTTATTTCACCCATTACTTGTTGCCATACAATTTAAATTAGATTAAAGTTAGGGTTAAAACTATCAACATTGGATATACCACGAGGTCGCCCCCATCAGAGAACCTGAGAAAATACATAAAAGTCTCACGATGACTGAGAATGTTTTTGAGTCTCATTAATAATTCAAAATTTTAATGTAATCAAGTTTGTTAATTATTATACAATAAAAAGTCAAGACATTTTTTTATTGAGATTAATTTGAAAATAAATTATTATCAAATGTCACGCAAAGGTTTTCATTGTGTAATTTTTTGGTGGTTTGAAATATTCAAACAAATTAAAAAATTATTCTAAATAAACGAAAACTAGATAAACAAATAAATAAATAAATAAATAAATACACAAATAAATAATCGAAAAATAATTGAATAATTAAATGAACAAGTACAAACATATTCAATTTATGGTCAATTAATTATTATATTTATACGAACAATTTATATTTTTCTTATTTACAGAGAATGTCAAACAGTTATTGTAAGTCTTACCAACAAACTAGATAAGAAAACAAACTAAATAACAAACAAAATAAATAACAAACAAGCTAAATAATTAACAAACTAAATATCAAACAAACTAAATAACGAACAAACTGAATAACAAACAAACTAAATAACAAACAAACTAAATACCAAACAAACTAAATAACAAAAAAAAATAATAAACAAACTAAATAACAAACAAACTATATAATAAGAAACAAACTAAATATTAAGCAGACAAAATAACATTGTTAAAGCATAAATTATTTACATAATGTTAATGACATACTTAAGGTTTTAATTATAATTTACATTTATAATTAATTATATACATTCCTCATCACACCTGTAGAATGCATACTGTTTTTTGACAGAGATTGGTGCATAGCTCCTTGAAAAGTTGATTGTTTTTGTGTGCTGAAATATGTGTTGAATTTACTTTTTTTTATCAAAGAGTTGACCCAAATTACTATGCATTTAGTACAGTAAAACTCCTAAAACGTAGAATCATTAAACGGAGTATTCCTAAAACGTCCACATCATTTGTATGTATATACAAAGAAAACATGACACAAAGACAGGGGTAACAGTCTTAAATTGTATGTATGTATGTAGACTGGGATTCTTCCTATAACGTAGGCAAAATTTCGGTCTACGTTTCAGGAGTTTACTGTACACTAAAAGTTTATTTCAATAGCGTTTAATGTGTTTTTGTGGTAACGAATATGAAATACAGTATAGTTGTGAACGTTGATTGTTGAATGCAAGTATTCATTAGCCTTATCATTATCAAAAATCTGAGATAATTTATTTGTTTTACTATAAAATATTTAGAGCTCTTGAATCGAAAGATACCAACACACCACCGACCGTAACAACCATTGTATGAAGGACAACCTATCACAGATCAACTAAGAAACGTCAAAAAATGATAATTATGTTATATTTGTGCAGGCAATCACAACGAACATACAGAGGTGATGTCACCTTCACGTGACTGCTTCGAACATGTTGATTGGTTGGTTTATCTTTAAACAAACAAAAAAACAACATATTCGAGGCAGTCACATGACCGTGACGTCACCAGTGTCAGTTCGTTGTGATTGGCTGAATATATCTATCATAATTAGCATTGATTAACATTTCTTAGTTGTTCTGTGGCGTTATATTGACTTCTTCTCTACCATACAATGGATGTTTGAATGTTTCAACACTGGTCATACAGTAAAAAACCTTCAGAGAAAAACTACTATTTGCGCCAAACATTGAAGATGGCTTCAGGCGTTTCTTAGATTTAATATTTTGGTAGTTTTCCATTCTCGACCTTGAGTAAATTGTTCAATTTATTACATGTTTGCATACAAACCAATTAGTGTCTTGAATTATTTTAAATTAAATTAATTATAAATTAATCAATGTCTTTAAGGTAAACTGTTGCATGTAGTATTGCTCAAAAAAGAAGCGTCGTAGTCAACCGAAACCAAATGTGAAATCAGCTTTATATGTAATGGGGTTACATGAACCATGTATGGCAATGTATTATAGCAGCTAACAGAGGAAGTTAAGACTGAAAGCATTATTGTATAAATTTTAAATAAAAAGGACTGTTATTTTTTGGGTGATAGTACAACACAGATTGCTTTCAAAGGCGTTTAATGTGTTTTTGTGGTAACGATTTTTCAATCATTAACAGGTTAATGAGATTGTTTTTGTGGTAATTTATGCATTAGTGTTGTGGCTTTACATTTGATTGAACGATAACAATTTATTACCTTGTAAGATTGTATCCTTAGACAAATACAAATATTTCTTTGTACATAACAATTACAATAATATTAAAAGCAATTTTGAAGAAAATTCAAAATTACAACAATACTAAACAGTCTTTTTATCACTTTTTGACATATTATTGTTGTAAAATAACATTCGATAACGTTAATTACAGCCCTTACTGAAATATAAATCCATGTGAGAAGGAGTTGAAATTTACGAAAACTGGACGGATACAATAAAAGCCTCTTCCTATGATATTAAGCCACTGCAAGGCAACTACACTAGTTGTTTTCGAGTACTAAAACAATAGACCATATAAGTGATTTAGATAGTTTTTTGTTAAAAACATACCAGATTATAGTAATATGTCTAATATTCTTTAATAAACAAACACAAAAAGATACTAGAATTTCTGGTAGGTTCTAGTAAAAAACATTCCAGAAGATATTACTGTATACATTTTTTCTTGTGTTTTCTAGTAAAAAAAACACCAAAACTAAGTAGTGTTGCTAGTAAAAAAACACCAAAAAAATATTAGTATTTCTAGCTTTTTCTATTAATAAAAGTACCAGAATAAACTACTGTTTCTAGTATTTGCTAAGAAAAAATACTTGAAGATATTAGTATTTATGTTTTCTAGTAAAAAAATACCAGCATAGACTAGTGTTTCTAGTAATTGTCAGTGAAAATTATACCACGAGATACTAGTATTTCAAGTGTTGTCTATTAAAAAAACTACCAAAATATACTAGTATTTCTAGTGATTTATAGTAAAAAATACCAGATGGTATTAGTATTTTTCTAGTAAAAACAACACAGCATATACTAATATTTTCAGTAAAAAAAAACATAATATAATTGTGTTTCTAGTATTTCATAGTACAAAATACACCAGCATTTCCTAGAGTTCCTAGTATATCATAATGAAAAATACTATAAATATACTAGTGAAGTTGTCAGTGATAAAGCCTTGACTGGTGTTGGAGAGTGTTGCTTTGATGAAATATTCCCCCAAGGAATTCCCAGCAGAGGGATACGTCATATCCTGTTGCTTAATTGTTCGATTTTTTCATAAAACGAAAATATTTTCACATCTGAAAAACTTTGCTTAATTGTTCAACTTTTAATCAACATCAAATCTATTTCTCCTTCAAAAAATTTTATTTGAATTTTGTTCATATAAAATGTTTCAGCAACAACCTGATATAAATTGTTTTATTAACATAGTTTTATAAATTAGTTTCTAAAACTGTTCAGTTGTTCATTATGAACATTGTCTTATTGAATCGTATGAACACATGATGCAACTATACACAAATTGCATGCAATTCAAAGTTTAAAAGTCTCGTTTTTTCGTTGTGCAAAACTACGTCAAAGTATAAGAAGAAATTTACTATAACCTTGAACAATTTTTTAATTTGTTTATATAATCACATAGAACTCAGGTTTTTGTATTACGTAATACAATATATATAAACAGAAAGGATGTGTGTGTAATAATTGTATATACATAATTGTAACTTTGTATTGTCAAATATAGTATTTGTATATTTTGTTTATTTTTTTCGTTTCTGTTAATTTTGTATTTATTATTATTATTTTTATTATGGATAACAGTTATGTTATAAATTATTATTATATATGTAGTACTATAAACAAAGGTAAGTTCTATGTTATTTGAATGTGGGTTACCTCACTTGTGTTATTTTCGATCAACAATAGCACAAGTGAAGTAAGCTATATGCTATTTGAATATGAGTTACCTCGCTTGTGTTATTGTCGATCCACAATATCACAAGTGAGATAAACCCTTGCTATTTAAATGTGCGTTACCTAACTTGTATTATTGTCCATCAACATTAGCACAAGTGATGTAAGCTCTAAGCTATTTGAATGTGGGTTACCTCACTTGTGTTATTGTCGATCCATATATTTTGATCAAAAACATGAAAACATTTCAGCTTATTAGTAATAAGCCAGTTTGTTAACATAGCTTTTAATGGAAGAAATATGAAAAGCGCTTTATAAATTTGATGCATTATTATTAAGTTGTATTTGAAAATTAATATTCAATAAGTGATCTCTGGTTGTTGTTGGGACAGTGGATGACTTGTGGAATCTACTGAAATTTTGCATTTTTTCTAAATAAAAATTACAGAAAAGTTTATTTGAATGAAAATAAGGAACATAACATTCCACACTGGTGTCACTACGGATTTTTTAAAGATCCGTGTTTACCTATTAAAAGGGCGCGCCATATACCGGCTGCATTTCCTTAGAGTACACATCACTTGAGAAGGTAGTAATATTACGGTAGATATATGAAGCGGGGCAGAGATCGGTCAAGTTCGATTAGACCCGCCATGTAAAAGCCTCAAATATTATAAGAAATTGAAATTCATGGTTAACCAATACTTTTATTTGAAGGGTTAGATAAAAATTTATTTAAAACAAATGAAAGAAAATGAAATTATAAAGTATAATGATTGAATGACTTATTTGCCAAGGATTGGCCAATTTATCATTAAATTCATGGTTAACCAATATTTTTATTTGAAGGCTTAGTGAGAATTTATTGGAAACAAACGAAAGAAAAGTGTTAATATATTAATATATATAATTATATTAAATAATTACACAATTTTAAAAACTTGTTGAAAATGCGTAGCATTTACTCGTGCATGTTATTTTACATACTCTTGTGTTTAATAGATTTGTGTATTTTAATTTATAATAAATTGTATAACAAAATATTCAACATTTAAAGCTATAAAAATTTAGGTTAGTTCTTATAAGTAATAATAAATTAAAGTTTATATTTGAAATCATAATAAAGTAAAGTTCACAGTTAAAATTAAACTAAAACACATAATAAGTTACAGTTTATGTTTAAAATAACAAAACTATTTAGTTAATACTTAAATTAACACCTAAGTAAACATTATGTTTAAATTCATAATGAATTAAAGTTTATATTTAAAATCATAGTAAAGTAAAGCTCACAGTTAAAAGTAAACTAAAACACATAATAAGTTACAGTTTATGTTTTAAACAATAATAAATTTTAGTTAATACTTAAATTAAGACCTAATTAAACATTGTGTTTAAATTCATAATGAATTAAAGTTTATATTTAAAATAATATTTAAAGTTCAAACCTCAAGTTTATACATTGTAAATTTTGTTGAAAATCCCTTATTTACATACGGGAGTTGTTTGGAATTTTTGTGATGTATTAAAGTCGCTTCTTCATCTTTTTTACTTAACTTAGAGATGCTCTCGGGAGCAATATTTCATCTTACTCAAAATATGGCAACATTTTTATTTTCATTTTTTTACTTAGCTTCGATTAAATTCCTTCCTCTCACATTTAATTTTTGTTGTTTTGAGTGAGTTGTTGCGGAGGTTATTGTTGATTCGTACAGTTCAATACCATTGGATCACGCTGTAGGTTTGAGACACTGTTTTAATTTCAATATCACCTGTTGCTTTAAAGTATTCACTCAACTACTAATCAATAATCATACTCGGCTTGATTTAACTTCCCTATCGAACTAGAAATTGTCTTACCTTACCATTCTGAAATGAACTGCAATAATAATAATAATTGCTGACAACCAAATAGTCACACTAATTACTAGACAATCAATTACATACAATTCAAAATTTACTTTACAAAAAATTTACCAATTAAAAGCTTGTTTGGTTATATGTGGAGCAAAAATACCACAAGTAAGGTAAGCTCTATGTTATTTGATTGTGGGTTACCCCGCTTGTCTATTGTCGATATATATACATATATACGAACTGTTCAAGAACAGTTAAATAGTCCATATAATGACGCATTGATTACATAAAATGGAACAAATGAATGCTAATTTTGATACATTTTCATAGTTAAATCAGTAATTAGTCATGCATTAAAGGATTAATTATAGCAAACTTAATTTTTAATTAACCTTTGAAGTAATCCACTGAATTAAATTATTTTATTTTTATCCTCTCAAAAAACTTCAACAATTGAACAAATAAATTAGCTTTTGTTTGATGATCATCCAATCAAGAATTTAGTTTAATTCATTTAAATTATTTAGAAAAATTATTTTCAAAAAAAATTGAATAAATTGTTCGTAAGTTTAATTATTAGAGATTGCATTTCATTATTATATTGTATGAAAATGACATATCTAGATATTCAGAACAATCAGATTAGCTGATTACACCTCAACCAAAAATAATCACTCCCAATGGGTACAAAATTGTGGTTGCAAATCCATGTTAAAAAACGATATTTGGAACCAGCCACCGTGCGACATAACACCGACGTTCGTTGACGTATTGCCGAGTACCTGCATACATGTCTTGCTCAGTTCGTGCAAGCTCTTGCAAGAATCGTATAAGTTCATGCACGAATTCGAGAACTTTTGCAGGGTAGGTCGCCACTTTTGAGCGGTGTGCATCGACTTAACAAAGTTGTTTTACGTTTTTAAAAAACATAATCAATATTTCTACTTATACATTGAATCTGTAGGACAAGCGATAGTATAGTGTATGGTTTATAAAGTAATTCAACAAAAAAACTATTAATTGCATGAGTAATTATTATCATAGGAGTTGACAAACATTAAGGTTATACTGACAATTCCTTTACTCTTTTTTAACAGTTTAGTTAGTTTAATTTAACTTGGTTTTGATGAATAATGTTAAATGGTATTTAGATAGATTTTTTTTTAAATTTAATTAAATTATTTTTTCAAAAGAATTTTCATTTATTCAAATGTGTTTTTTTTTTCAAAAGATTTTAATTGAACTTCAGTTATACTATAAAGTATATTTTTATTAATGCAGCTATTTTGATTTTCATGAATATTTTCATATTAAAGATTATTATACCATTAGTATAGCATTATTGTTAGTATAAGTATTAGTATTATTACAAGTATTAGTGTTAGTGTTGGTAAAAATATTAGTATTACTAAAAACATTAGTGACATGTTAATATGATTATTGTTATCACCATTGTTGCAACAACTATACTTATTACAACCATAATTATCTATGATCATTTCAACAACAGTTCAACAACAACTATTAACCATTAATTGCAGCAAGGTAAAACAATAATCTCGTTCTCACACCTTTCAATCTTATTGCGACAACGGTTTAGCTTTCCCTTTCCGTCGTTTTTAAATGAGTTTCATGTTCCTAATACTTAAACCAAAGACTCTT
>JARUHE010314737.1:0-11803 GCA_031471125.1 Archaeomysis grebnitzkii | reverse complement strand
TACACATATATATATGTATATACTCGTAAATATATATATAAATACAAATAAGAAAAGACCTTTTAGCGTAAAAGGTGTTAATTCAATAACAGAATATTCAATTAAGGCTTTCAATGCCTAATATATTGAAATTCCAAACAACATAAATAATGAATAAACACTTAGATACACGATGTTCTTTCTCTAATTTCATTTACTGACCACTCAGCCATTTAAGTGAATTTCATTCGTCTATTTTTTTTATTTTCTTTTTAAAAAGTATATCGTTCTTTTGTTATAGCTTCACACATGCATATGTATTATGCATTCCCGTATTACCTAGCCAATTAAAACAAAACATTGCAAACATGCAAGAAATTGTTCACGTAACCACACAAAATACATGCATGTATAAATATACACACGCATTCAAACATTGGATGGCACAGTTGGATAAGGCCTCATTGTTCATGTGGTTTGAAGAACGAACCCTGGACGACTGAGGGCAGCAGCTTAAGATTTCTTTCACATTAATGCCCGAAAAGTCATAAATTGGATACTTCATTTTTGCAGATTTGTAGAAGTGAAGAAAGCATTGCTAAAAAGTGTACGAAAATTGTCATACTAATGGAAATATTGTTAAAAGATTTATAGATTTAAAGAAAAACGAGAAATGCACGAAAATATATGTCCAGAAAAAATTTAATGTGGAGCCCGGTGGAAGACAAATGAATATTAACACACGGATTTGTATCCAACGCTGCACCCTGTGAGAGAGACAGCCTGCACGAATTAAATATATGAAAATTGCAACACGATATCCTTGTCCTTACCACGTTAGAATGACTTATCAATCACGTGGTTTCAATGCTACTGGCTCATATATTCTTCCACATATTTACTTATGTCGTTAACACGTGAATATCCACATGCGAACCACATACACTTTCAGTTGGAATTCAGTTAATGTACTTTCAGGTGCACTTCTCCAAAAAAACATTTATATACTTTCAAGTTTCTCAAAATAATTGATGATGGAAACGAAACTGAAACGTTTATTAAGAATACAAGTCTACCACTTCAGACCCATATATTACTTGGAAAAAAGGAAACAACGCGTAATGAGAGGATCAGAGAATGTATGAATGTGTGAACAGTTTCATGGAAGACAAAAGATGGAAGCATTAAAGGAAAGCTAAAAAAAAGTAGAATCATTGCGTAGTGGCGTACCTGCGTAAAAAGGCCAAATACAGGTGATAAGGAATGGCGTAGAAGAAAAATTGCTGTGAAATTTAACGACTGTTTTAAATTGGCTTAGTCGCGAGATAATTCGAACGCCATTCCAACGAGCGATGCTAGACGAATTATTTAAACAATTTAAATAAATATATGTCTTGTAAACTCTGATGATTTTTTGTGTAATTCTAAAAGTTTAGGACATCTATTGATAAAATTTTTTGAAAGTTAATTTTTTGTGAAATAAATTTGATTAAGGAATTAAGGGCTTGAATCAAATTCATACTTAATGGTTATTATAAGAACTTAGTTTTTCAGTATTTAATCTCAGTTTTGTAAATTACAAATTTTATAAGAAAGTAATTCAACTTTCAATTTAACAAACAATTATTTCACATCAAATACAAGATAAGTTTCGTATCATGTATAAAACAGACGTGGAACAAAGTGTTCTTTGAATAAATTAATATTTATTCGCAATCGAATAATGTAATCTTGTATGTAAATTCGAACAAGTCAACTGTTAAGATAATTTTATTATTATTGATATATTATTCAAAAACTACATATACATGAATGTGTTGATTGGACTAAATAATTTAATTAACTATTTTGCGAACACATTCGTATTCAAATATAACAATTAACTGTTTAATTTATAAATACTAAAAAATGTCTCGCGATTAGTTAATAACTTTATATAAAAAATTCAATCATTTAAAAATGCTAAACATCGTTTAACCAAAAATGTACTTCATATATTATTCACATATACTTCATTTTCAATATAATGGTGCATAAACAAAATAAATTATGGTTGTCCATCCAATCACTGGGCTACACCATCAACAAGCAAGGGTTCCGTGATGCTGTTTCCCTATGTTAAAATTGAGATACACCTAAAATGACGGTTCATTGTGCTTGTGGAGTTAACGTCGACGTTAACCATATACTAAATTGCAAGAAAGGAGACTACATAATAATTCGGCACGATATAGAGACCGGGCTGCTAAGAGCAGGGTGAAACACGACGTAAGGCTAGAGCCAGTCCAACAGCTGAGAAAAAAACAGACTTTACGTCTCAGCCGTGGGCCTGTGGAGTCCTTAGAAAAGATAATTCCTCTATGTCCGCGATAACTGCATTCTGAACATCGAAAAAAAAGCTTTTACACCATTTATATTTTCCACAGCAGGTGGCATGGACAGAGAAGGTGAAGCTTGCCACAAATAGTTAGCACAACTAATAGCTGGGAAGAGGAAAGAATCCTACTCTCACGTCATCAATTTTGTCAGAACCATAATTAGATTTGTCGTTTTGAAATGCATTTTGATCTCTGTAAGAGGAGCCAAACGTAAACAGTAATTAAAGACTCTTGCTGTATCTCAAATCTCATTCAGCCTGACCCCGGAAGATGCAAATAACACAACGGGATCTTTGCTATTGTAATACCAAGCTAAGATGTTGATTATGTAACTATTACGTATCTTTACTGGTGTTGTTGTTTGAGAACAAAGTTTTTGATTCAAGTCATTGTCTAACGCCCACGAAGAACTGTCAGATAAGAACAAGTGGTTCAAATGTCTGGTTTTGTGGTGATTAATAATTTTGAAATTATTTTGCCCTTCCCCTGATTATAGAAATTATTTTGCCCTTCCCCTGATTATAGAAATTATTTTGCCCTTCCCCTGATTATAGGAATTATTTTGCCCTTCCCCTGATTATAGAAATTATTTTGCCTTCCCCTGATTATAGATTATAGATTATAATTATATAACTAGATTATAGGAGTACAAACAAAACTTGCATTTTTTGTTTTTGTTCTGGAAACTCTTTCCATATCCTATGCTCGACCAAGGGGAAAATAAGTAGTACATAAAAATAACATTTTTGGATTAATTATTCTTGAATTATAAACTGATACTACTACAACTACTACTACTAATGAGGGTAAACGTCAAGACGACCCTTTAGTAACTTTCTCTGCCAACCTCATGGCTCCCTGCGAGCAGCTGTTCAGTGCTCATGCTTGGGACCTTCCTGCATAACTCAAGTCGTCGCATTGACCATTGTTCTTTTTCAAACAGGACATGCGAACCTTTCCATGGTGGCGTTTCCAAGAAGGATTTATCTGACCATATAGGCAGATAGAACCCACTTCACTGGATCTGCATCTGGGAACCCACTCACATGCTCAAATATTCGCAGTTGGCGCAGTCAAAACATGCAGGTCAATTGGCCCAGTCTATCCTCATGAAGCACTGTATTGTTATGAATGAAGTCATTCCAACAGTATGATAATTATGCGCATAGACCTAGCACAAAAGGAGTTTAGACAAGACTCCTCAGAGCCCCCGATTGCCAAGTTTTCTTCCATATAGCAATATAAAACTAAAATGATAACACTAAAAAGCATGAATTTCGACACCTTTAAATACTACGGTCAAGTGAATTCTTCACAGAGGAACTAAGCCCAGATGTCTAATGATCTCTTAGCTGGATCCTCCATCACTGCCTATCGCACTACCCAGGTAAACAAAAATGTCTGTCACTTCACACTTGAAATGCTGAAGGCAGTTCAAAGTCTACCCCAAAACATTATCAATACCTGTATTTCAGTGTTAATCCAGGAAAATTCTAGTTAAAAAAGTTCGGCTTGCCGATTAAGGTGGTAAGTATTGTTAGTTATTTAATCTCATCAAATTGACATCACCATACAAAATATTTTAGACATATATCATACAGGTATGAGGAACATTTTTAAACAATTAATGTTCTTAACAACTCAGATAAATTTCCCTATTTGTGGTAAATTGGTGGATAAGCAAAAACTTTTATTTGTAGGTGCAGGGAAAAGCTTAAGAAAATTGGAAAACTTTTACTTAGAATAAATTAGAGAACTAGAAATAGAAAAGCGTGACACTATTTAATTTCTAGAATATAATTTCTTATAATAGTGTGGACATTTCTTAATCGACACTGACACTACACTGATAAATATAATTTGATTTACTAGAAATAATTTTACCACTCAATAAGTAAAACAATGTTGATATTATTTTAGATAGAATTTGAATATGAAGACACAGCTTTCAATGCGTAGCATTTACTCCTAAAATTGACCGATATGAAAAGTATGCATTTTTCATTGAAATAGCCACCATACACATCTGTAACCGCTTGAGCTTATGTGAGGATTGCCAATTCACTAAGACCCGGCAACAGCTTCCAACAGCTCTGTCACAAGGGCACTTCCCCGGCTACAAGGGAACAAAGTTTCATTTTATTTGTAGCATTGTATCTCGAAAGAGGTTATGACAGTTTTTATACCGGTGCCCCTCTAACACCGACAACGAAACTCACCAAGTATTTTCTGACTGTTGATGGTAACAATACGTGAATACCGAAAGAAACATAGAACGCCCTGCTGCTAACACCACATACAAACTGCTTCAGCAGATATTCTGCCTGACAGGGTGTATGCAATGTGGTATGAAGTTAACTAAAAAAGGTAGCCAATAGTTCGTTAACAAATTTGGGGGTTTCATATTACGAGCCTTATCGAGCTTAAACGAGATACTTTTTTCATAGTAACGGATTTTGTACCCTAATGATGTGCAGACAATATATGATGATTCTCCCAAGGTTAGCAGATGAGATTTTGATGGAAATCAACCATATTCAAGTTTCCAATGGTTAGCTTGGAGTGAATATCGAATCGATGTGAATAAGATTTCTTTATTTAGTATTATATTCAGACGACCTAATTAGGTATTTAATTTGGTAAGCATGAACAACCACACAAGGACAAAAGAGGTTGTTAATTGACGAAATATAATAAGACAAACGCTTACATGGATGAAATAAACTCTAGAAGAGGGGCCACATTCTCCAAGGCATAAAACAATTCTTAAATTGATTGTCTTAGAGATGTTTCATCCCAACTTAAATTATCTAGTAATTAAAATCACAATAAAATGTAAAAAAAATATATAAATACTTTTGAGTCATTTTTTATTATTATTTTTATTTGCCCACAGTGGACCAGGCTATGGGTGCAAATACAGCACATTAACCGCAAGGTTTTGCCAACAGGATCTGGTGTTCCCAGGCGATTACCCATCCAAGTACTGACCAGGCCCAACGTTGCTTAACTTCGTTGATCAGACGGGAAGTGGTGTTTCAACATGGCCACAAGGCCGTTGACTAACAGTAATTTGAAAGGATTAAATACATTTTACTTTAAGATTTCATAAAATACTGAATGAAGTATCTTAAACTATAATAAACAGTGTCTGTTAATAAATGTTAAATGTAATGAGAAGAGATCTGATCGAGTGGATTAATCTAGATAGCGTTAGATAAAATGTTAATGCCAACTGTACATTGCTCTGGGACCACTGCACCGGTCAACGCTGGATAAATAAATATTTTTGTACAAACATTCGAAAATAAGATTAAATTTGAGTTAGTATAATAAAACAAGTTTCATTAAACGATGTAATTAACAAAATTTGAAAATAGTTTTTTCATTGACTAATTATAATTCATGCTCATTAGCTAAATTAGTAATAATTAATGATACGAGTAAATATACTTAGTAATCATCTAGTATTAAAATACTAAGTAATAAAGCGAAAGTACAAATAAATTCAGGGTTGAAATACTGAAATAAATTACACTTAATCTAATTTAACAGTTTTTTAATCGGATTTCGTTTTATGAATTGTAGGTAGAAGTGACTATCCAGCTAAAGTGATACCTTTGTCACATTTTGCTGTGATCATTTTTCCTCCCCATAAAATAGAACCGAGATAATGCAATTCTAAACGAATGGACATTAAAATTTTATAGCCAATCAGACATTTATTTTTGTAGCCGTATATCAAAGTGTTTTACAAAGACTACAAAGTAAAATAAAATAATGTAATCACAGGATGAACCAAAGGTTAAAATATAGACCCTACACCACATTAGTTTCCCTTTAGGATGGGTTTAATGTTATATATTCCTGTACATTACGCAATGCACTACGGTTGGCAACGCTGCATAGATACATGTTGCACAGCTCACCAATAGACATTAAGAAACATCCCGCGCTTTGCTCTCATTGGCTAGTTATTAACCAATAGGCAAACGACGCTTATATATACCAATGTATTTATATCCAATTATTACAGACAGAAAGAGTGAAGTATTATTATTATATGTATATCAAATGTACCATTAGAGCTCTTCAATGAGAAAAATAAAAGTTATAATGAATACGCGACATTAATGATACTTTTACTCATATAATGAGTTCATTATGAAACAATAATAATCTTTAAGAAGTTTTATTTTCTAATTTATAATAATAAACGGTTAGAAAAATCAATCTATAAAAAAATAAATTTAATATATAAAACTTTATAAAATATTCACTTTTTGAGCTGCATAAGATAAATTTAAACTAATTTATCCAAATAAATGTGTTTATAATGTCATAAATTAAAAAATAATAATATTGAATTAAGTAATTTGAAATCGTATAATATATACATTAATTAATTAATTATATGATCAACAAACATACGAACATACTACAAATGAAGACGTAGTTTGACCAACAAAAAATGTACAAAGCTTCGGGTCTACAAAGGAGCCTGTCAAGAATATCTAAGTTTGTTAATGAGCACCTTTGCGGCATCTGTTAAATGGAGGGAGGAGTAGCAGCAATTACTACAATGTGAGTGAAATAGTTGATAATTTGATTGTACAGTCAGGGAAGTTGAAACCAAGCGTGACTCATTCAATTATAACGGACTATTGGCACAACATTCGCCTTGCATCGACATGGTGTTACTTTATTTTGTGCAATACTGTATCGTCGTACTTTCGTATCATCTTCAGACATTCAAGATCAAAATAGTTTGTACACACCTGCAGAAGGCAACCTTCTTTAGAAGTCTTTGCTTCAGTTCACATCAAATAACAATGAATAGAGTCGGCTTCCTTCAACACTGTTTCAAGGCTTAGCCCAAGGCTCCCAATTTGCTAATTGATAAAAAAACTTTAGGGTCGACTCTTTTATATAAGAAAAATATTTTTTGTAATAGTTTTTATATTTATACAATCATGTATTATAATTATAACAAGTTGTCTAAAGCGAAACATGTTTAATTTGTTTCGATAAAACATTTATTTTACAGAACGATGCTTTTATATTTTGACTTTAGCTGTAATTTTCAGTTGAAATAACTTAATTTAAAGACTACTCTTATGGCTATCTAAACCATGTGAAACATTGCATAAAACCTATGTATTAAAACAAAATGGTCATTTATAATTCAACAAAAACAGACACCCGACTTAGTTTGCAAATGTGATAAATGCTGTTAAATATTCAGATGATAGAGCAACTGTAAACAGATGTCCTGAACATAAATAGATTAAATGTATCTATTTTGATTTTTCACTTTCTTTGCCTATGCTTCAACATTGAAGCATTAAAATGATAATTTTACAACATTTGTTTACATAAGCCCAGACTAAGTTAATTTACTTTAAGAATAATGATTGTTATATTCTAAGTAAGACAAGTGATAAAAAATTCGTTAACGAATAAAATCTGTAACCAAGTATTAATGTGAAAACACATTTTGATGCATTTTTTCTTGTGATAACAAGTAAGTTTTTTATATAAGTAAAGTTGCTTATAGATAAATTTAAATTAATTAATCAATTCTGTTGAATAAAAAAAACCTGTAGAACAAAAAATGAAAAACATTATTTTCATAAAAAAATTTCCATATTCAACTTAACAAGATAAAAATGTTGTTTAAACAAATATTATAAAACATACATTTTACTTACACGATATTATTTAGATTTTATGTTCAATGAAATAAAATGTTAGAAAAACTTTATAAATTTTGTTTATTATTAAAATATGAAAATATACCTGAACGATATTTTTTAAGAGTTGCATATAACTCAAATTTTTGTCAACATAAAATAGGTAAGCCATAAAAATTACAATAAAATAAAAAAAAACAATAAAATGAAAAATATAAATACAAATCAAAAATATTCAAACTGAAGAAAAAATGAAATGAGTTAAGAATTTGAGCAAATGATTTCAAAGTGCTCACATAACCTGCTTTCGATCAGATCTTAGCACAACCCTGCCGTGCAAAGTAACGTTTCTTCATACATACATTTTACATAAATGAAACAAATATACATTTAATATTCATCAAATTGATTTGCATACTATCAACGTAATAACAACAAAACACTTTAGATAATTCATATCTCATAATCCATTTTAAAAACGAAAAGCTTAGCTATTATATTAAAATACTTATAAAAACGAAAAGCTTAACTATTATATTAAAATACTTATAAAAACGAAAAGCTTAACTATTATATTAAAATACTTATAAAAAAATGGAGGTTTCTTTCCACATATTTTGTAATCAGTGGAAAACGTATTAAAGTATAGAAATAAAATGTTATTAAATCAAATGTTAATTAAATCAAATGTCAATCTACGGATTTCGATCGACACATTTCAGTTATCCGAGAAAAATATAATTTTCAATAGCGTTACGATGCAAAAAAATAAAAACAAAAAAACAAGCGTCAATTTATTATTTTGTGGTGCGTAATACGTCTTAATTTAACCATCAAGTTCACTTTATTATTATTATTTATCCAAAAACAATTATATTTTAATCTTAATTAACGCTTAATAAAAGTGTTTTAGAACTGGCTAATGTACGATGAATAAAACACACAATTTAATTAATAACAACCAACTAATTTATTCTTTAACACTTTTTTTCATATAAAAAACTTTTTATTTTATGTTTAACTTTTTTAACATTTTATTTGTCATACAAACATTTAGTTTAAATTATTGAATCTTATTAATAATAATAATAATGTTGAAAACTAACTTACTACTAAAATATTAATATTTAGAATCTTATTATATTAAGTTGAACTATTTCTTAATTATTTAATAATTGTTTATTTGTATGTTAACTATTCAATTGCTTAATACTTTATTTGTTTATTTATTTAATTTTTTGATGTTTTTTATCATTGGTTTATTTTTTTAAATCTAGCTATTACAAATATATACTAATAATACATTTTCAAAGTTTTAACTATTTTGAATCAAACTACTTTTTTCTTATAATTTTTATTTTATTGTTATTCTCTATTACAAGTATTGCTATTATGATCAGTATTACATTCATTATATTGAAACATTTCATTGGGTTTAGCTTTCTCTGCACAATAATAAAATATACACTTCTAACAATATAATTATTTCCAAAAGATTATTTAAAAAAATATTATTTGAGCTTTGTTTAGGTTTTAGTCTTGTCTAACTAATGTATATCATCAATAGTGATTCATAAATCATCATACCTTTGGTTTTATATTATTATTATTGCTGTTATGCTTATCACCATTCTTTATCGTTGTTTCAACCATGAATAATTTTCACTGTCATCTTTATTCTGTATTTCTTATCATATCATTACTATATTGCCAACATCACTCCAGGGCTAAAAGTATGTCGGTTTTCTTGGGGATATCTGGCGACAGTTTTTGAAAGTTATTTTTTACTCCCAAGAATCTTGGCGATTATTTTACAGACTTTTGTTTACATTCGGTCATTTGGCGACAATTTTCAGACTTTTGATTACCTTTGGCAATTTTGGCGACAATTTATATTCTCTTCCAATGAGCAGCGTCTCCTATAACAACCGAAGGTCTTCTTCAAGTTTCATGTTTACGAACATTTGTTGTCAGAGACGATCTTTAAACTACTATGGAGACGCTTGTTAAATTACGATTTGTTAACGGAGACGATTTTTTAAATTGTAGGTTGGCGACGGAGACGATTGTAACTTGAGATGATAAACCGTCGCGATGGTTTGGACATACAGTACTTTTAACACTAGCCATCACTAGTATTATTATTAACAGTATATTGGTTATAATAATTGTATTAATACCTATATGGTTATATTAATAACAGTGCTAATTCGATAATTGTTATCTTATTATCATTACTTCTATGTTTATAATAATATTGTTATCATCATGATAATATAATCCATATTATTACGAAATTATCATTACGTAATAAAATTGATGGTACCATTGCATTTATTATTGAATAACAATCAACCGTAGAGCTAAATCAAAAGGGCCTTATTACCTCACCGTTAAATTGTTTCAACTATTCACTTGAAATAGCAATTACTAAAAAACTTTTTTGGTGGGGCTTTATTTTCACCAAATTCCAATTAACTCCTGTGAATTCATCACTCAATTTCATTGCAGTTTTTTTCTTTTTCTTTTTCCTTTTTATTTGATGACAAAAGAATAAAACCTTTTAAGGGTCCAATAAGAACACAACAGATCTAGTGTCTTGATTTTATATATTTTTCTTAAAATACAATTTGAAAAAGTTGTTTTTTATCTACATTTCATTTTTCATTTTTCTTATTCTTAAAAAGAAATATTTTTTCTTTTAGCATAAAGGAACGGACAATGAAAGAGAATGTATCTCAGGGCTCGATTATGCGAGTGTTTCAGTAGAAGGAAGGCTTCAATTAAAAGTCACGTCATTCACTGCTTATCTCTTTTAGGAAGCGAATGCTTTGCAGTTACTACTTGTGGCCGAAGAGAATTGCAAGTACATAAAAATTATTTCAGGGATAAATGTACTGTGTTTTGGTCCTTATAGACTCCATTAGTTAAGCATTGAAAGGTTAATGTTTGCGTACACGTTTTTTATTTGATTTGTTTTATAACTGACTTTAGTATTTAAGTATTGTTTATAACATTAACTAGTAATTCACGAACCAAATGGTTCAAATGTTTCACAACCATTGAGTAATGTATATAAATAAATTTAAAACAATATTTTCAACACAATTTTTTCTGTACCTATATCACACAACTTAAATCAAAGGATATTAATGGGAAAACCTCGTCCAATCAAAAATTTACCCCAGAGACTAATTATGAACCTTAATTCCTAATCTATTGGTGCAAAAATCAAACCAAAATATAAAAATGAAAATTATCAACCGAAAAATTACTTTTTCATGAGAAACGTCAATAAAAAAAATGCATTACAAAGTGGGAAAACTTTAATTAAAGGTTCACCTTTATTTGTGTACACTTTTTTTTAATCAATGGTATAGAACTTTTTTCTTATTACAACAGACCTTTAGAAGAAAGAGTTATGCTCAAAATAAACTTTCTAAACACAATTTATTCGTATGATATTAGGGACATATCCAAAATTGTATTAGGATATCATGAAATAATAAATTTTTATCTAATTAAACTGATTATTTAATAAAACAAAATTGTCTAATTATGATATATCAATATTAATGAAATAATTATCTGATAACTTAGGATAATTTTTTTTCAAAAGTTTATTTTACAGACGCACACACAGACGTAGACGCCATAGAAAGAAAACTAATACCAACACTTATAGGACACTCGGCGGGAATTTTCGATTTAATAAAATATAGACGATAGACCTTACGATTATTTAGCCTGTAT
>JARUHE010314726.1:0-11803 GCA_031471125.1 Archaeomysis grebnitzkii | reverse complement strand
TTAAATATATAAAGCTCACTGCGTAGGCTGTAATATGTACACAATACTCCAGGTTGGGATTCCCTAATCTAATCCCATATAATGTGAAAGATTACTATAGATAAAAATGTCATAATCAACCGAGTTGACATTGTTGGATTAAGTGTGGGTTATAATACTACCACATATCGAAGAACTGTATTATATTTTTTTCAAAAAAAAAATAAACATTTCACAATTTTTTAAATTTGTTTATGGTGCTTAGATTGTTTCACGTTTGGTTATACCTAAGTTATAAAATGCATAATGATCATGCATAAGGCGTATGTAGAGCACAGTATCTATAATTTATTTAAGCTTTAGTTTGGCAATTCAAAAAATTGGGCAAACAATGTACAAGGAAGACATCAGTCCATTTCATATGGTGATGCCTACGCGTGTTTGTGGCAGTTTGTTTAAACCAACTTCCTTTCTATAAACAAATATTTTTTACAAGGTTTTAGTTTTTGTCGGCGAGTTTATTGTTTGCTTTTATTCTCTACAACATGCTTCATAAATGGTTACGGATGATTCGCTTTTATGAATTCAATATAAACTTAGGACTTATTCTGGTAGTCTGCAAGATGAGCAACAAGAAGTTTTATAATTGTTTGTGTTTTGAAACTAGGATTTAGAGAAATATACCTTAAGCTCTATATGCTAACATGTGGTTTTACCAATAATAATGTTTTCCTACATTTGTTTGCAGAATAAAACAGCTTCAGAAAGATATAGGTGAAACCAGGTTTAGTTGTAGACTCTTGAGAGAAGTTACAACTGCTGATGTCGTCATATGGAGCACAATAAAAGGTAAAACTATAAAGTTATAGAATGCAAACCAGCAACAAAATGACGTAGAGCTGTGCTGCAAAAGTAATCATGTCAAGAACCAGCCTGAAGAGTCACCGGAGTTATATGGGCGTGTAAGGTAGTCGAGTAAAAAAGATAGCTTGGTCAACCGTTAGACCTATTAAATGAAAAAGAAATGTGTGGTGGTTTGGCTGGATAAATAAGTGATAGGATCAAGCAGACATTAATTGTATTGTTATGAGAAGGGGTGTTGAGGATTGGGCTAAAAGTAAAACAATCTTAAATGTATCATCTTGCACAGAGTAAACGGAGTTTGTTTTTTGTTGTGCATCTGAGTTACTATATGGAAAGATGTGTGGCCATTTTTAATCAACTGGGGCACTTAAGTTTATTTTTGGAGACTGTATAAGCAGGATGTGTACTTCAGCATGATCCGTGAAATGTTGGCGCAGAGTTCGTCTAAAACGTTGTGTTAAGCAATAAATGAAATGTATCAAAGCGTTCACATGTTAAAGAATGACTTTGGTAAAAATGTTCGGTTATAACCACGAATTATTAGGCAGAACAAAAAATAAATCGATGATGATGCAAGGAATAGGCATATGTGTGTATTAGCCAATGATGGAAAAGCTTAAATATTGGGCTGGTAATTACAAAATTATAATTGAAGAAGAATTAAAAGATGCTTGTCAAGCTACTTTTGACTAATGTCTTGAACATGAAATCAGTGACAGGCAATATTATTTCGAAATTAGAGTTTTTAATAATGAAAGCAACCGTAATGCAATACAAGGCAAAAAATTATATTAACCGTTATTCAATACTGGCCCCAAACTTACTTTTAAATATATTGTTCATGTATTTTTTGTATTCAATAAAGACTAGCGGATTTATTACATTAATTATTTTATTAATGCAATAATTACTTCAGGCCAGAGTTTTGATTTTCTTCCAATTATTTTGCTTTTAGCTTCGTACTTCAAAAAGGGAATTCTTAAGCAGTTTGCAAGCAGAAATGTCAATAAATAGTCACATGAGTACAACAGTTGCATATATTTATTCACATTTCTGTGTCGCAAAACTTCTAAATTAGATGTAATCGTTAATTGTGAATATTCTTTGTATGTAATTCTTAAATGGGTTTTATATTTATGTAATGTAAATAATGGTGAAGTGTTTTCAATAGAAAATTCATCAAAGGAAATGGTAAACTAAGATACACACTAACAATTTATGAAATAGATCTTCAATGGACTAAGAGACGCACTAACAATTTATGAAATAGATCTTCAATGGACTAAGATACACACTAGCAATTTATGAAATAGATGTTCATTGGACTAAAAGACACACTAAAAATTTATGAAATAGATCTTCAATGGACTATGAGACACACTAGCAATTTATGAAATAGATCTTCAATGGACTAAGATACACACTAAAAATTTATGAAATAAATCTTCAATGGACTAAAAGACGCACTAAAAATTTATGAAATAGATCTTCAATGGACTAAGAGACGCACTAACAATTTATAAAATAGATCTTCAATTGGGTCCACCGTTAAATGTTGTTGGGAATGATTAAAACAAAACATCTTCTTCAATCTAGTAGATTGGGTCCACCTTCAAAAGTTACCAATCCGAAGCATAGAATAGCTGTTTGACTTTATAGAAAATTTCAAATATTATGCAATCCATGTAAATACCTTTAAGGAATGATTTCCCTTGAAATGGCTTGTTTTAGTCCTATTTCAATGATCTGACCAGATTAAATAATTGGCCAATGGTAATTGGCTTTATTTTTCAAATGTTAAAATACAGTGAAATGTCTTCATATCTTATGAGATTTTGTAAAAGTGAATGGTATTAAAGTATGTATGATATATTAATTAAAGATGAACTTTAAAAAATACGTTTTGCAAAAATGCTTCTTTAAATGTGTGTTGCTAAATGAAAAAACCAAGTTAATTTTTACTGAATTCATTTTCACCATATAAGTCGCTTAGTTGGATATACTTAAAATATTTAATTATATTTATAAAATTATTTATTAACTGTTACAACTTGTTAATAGTTATATTTTGAGTATTTAAAAAACAAAAGTATATTTACCAAACACAAATTATAAGCTTTATTAAATGTGCTCAACTTCTAGTAAAAATTCCACAAAACCTCTTTAATGGGGGATTTTGTGAGTAGGAAAGAACTTTCGACTGTAAAGGGGCTGGTTTAAATTTTATTCAAAGTCAAATGCAACTCTAATGATCCCAGGTTGAACTATCGAAATAAAATAAATTTTTTGGACTATTTATCAAGACTGCCAATGTGGCATTAAATGAAACTAACGTCTTATATTTTATCAGTAGGATCAAATATTTTTAACTTTTACAAATACTATAATACAAATAAATTGTTTGATAAGTTACTTTCTCACATCAATTCTTCTATAGAACCATGTAACAACCATGCGGTCTTTTGTTAATTTGGTAGATTTTTTGCATACAGGTAAATAGAATTAATGAAAACAAATATTTATGTCATTTTTTTATTATAAATAATTCATCTTACAAAATTTTAGATACATAAATATTTCCTATGCTGAATATTGCATAAAATATACAGTTGTATATAAACATATTTTTTAGCAAACAAACATTTTCAATCACATCAGTGCTTTTTTAGTTACATTAACATAATGCATTAAATTATTAAATATTGCTATAATATTGCATATTCCAAAATAATCGTCACTTCAAGTTGTTTTTATTAAGTTTAAGACTCTAGAAAGTACAATAACAAATTTCTAAGATTTAAAGTAAATTTTTAAAAATTATTTCATAATTTTCAATATTTTAAACAAACAAACAATTATTCAAATGTTTCTTAGCCATTTAATTTAGAACGAAAAACTAGTTTCCCAAAATGTAAAATTATGATTATTATCCTTTGTTTAAAAAACATTAATATTTAAAATAATAAAAAGTTTGTAATATTATGAATAGAAGTCTTAAATATAATATTGTCAATATTATAAATAACATTATATAATATTATAATTATAATAAATTATGGTAAATATTATAAAAAAAAATTATATAATATTATAATTATAATATAATATTGTCAACATTTCAAATAACATTATAATTATAATAAAATATGGTCAATATTATAAATAACATTATATAATATTATAATTATAATAGAAATATTGTCAACATTGAAAATAACATTATATAATATTATAATTATAATATAATATTGTCAATATTTTTAGATAACATTATATAATATTATAAATATAATATAATATTGTCAACATTATAAATAACACTATATAATATTATAATTATAATAAAATTTTGTCAATATTATAAATAACATTATATAATACTATAATTATAATAAAATATGGTCAACATTAAAAATAACATAATATAATATTGTCAACATTTTAAATAACATTACATAATATTATAAATATAATATAGTATTGTCTGTGAAATATCTTCAATAAAACAAAATTTAACAACAAAATTGTATCAAATTTACATTCAAGTGCAAATTAGTTAGACAAAACAATTACAATATAAACTGTGAATGAACTTTTAGTGAAATATATATAAGCAATTTACAATTCTTATACATAACTTTTTAAAAGCGTAATTTACATTTTTAGTATTTACAGAATCAAGAATTAATTTGTACAAAAATCTAAATGTTTTATGATCTTCATAGCTGTTACAAAAATTTAAAAATCATGGCAATAATTACAAACTTCTTTAAAATATGAAAACCATTTTGTATGTTAAACTTAATTTAACTAACAAAATAATCTTTTAAGCACTTTCATGGACATGAAGAATTACAAAAATTTATAGAAATTAGAAAACTTTCATACATTTACAATAAGTATTTGTATAAAAAACAGCATATATCACAAATGGCAAATTCAAACATTGAAAATAATGCTTAAATTCTACCACACTGCTGTGGTTACATTTTATAAATTTGATTTCAATTTTCTTATTGCTAAATGCTTTTGCAAATGTCCTAAAATTATTACCAAAAAAATATTTCTTTCTAAAATCAATATTAAAAGTTTAGGTGAAACAAATTTGATTTTGAAAAACTAAAAACAGACTCATGGAAATTATATTCTGTCAAATGAAAATTCAACATTTTTACAGAAAGCAAGAAAATGATGTCACATTTAATTATTTTGCATGCTTTAAAGATGAAGTTAAATGTGTAACAATACTTTAAAGCTTTACTTTTTATTTCTAATCAATAAAAAAACAATTTTACTTTATTATACAATACAAAAACTGAATGACTATCTTGATTATTATGTGAATAATATTTCTTGGAACATATTTTTATAAATATTCAAATTAATAAAAAATATATATTCCCCATAATGCTTTTAGTTTACTTTTTAAAATTCAATATTATTAAAGTTCTTCAATACAAATAATGACTTAATACAAAAATGCTACAACTCAACTGCAATTTGTCAAATACTTGACTAGAAATTTTTTAAAAGAAAATATATTTTTATTTCATTTTATTTATATTTTCAAATTGTTGGACATTAATTTTTTGCAAAACTTAAAATAAATAGAAACATTTAGATAAAATATTTGACAACAACTCAGTCCAAACCAATTGAAAATTATAAAGTATTGTTTAACAATATTTAATCTTTATAACGAAAATGGTAGCAAAATAATTTAGCAATTTCACAATAAATATACATTATTCCACATTTGCAAAAATATTTGTTTGTGTGTTACAATCCAGCACTGCCATCAAAACAAACAATAGTAGCATAAGTCAATAAAAAATATTGTTTTCACATTTGTAAATATTGTATTTTAATATTATATAACCAATTTATTTATTATTTATATATAATAATCTAAATATTGCATAGAGGTTGTAAATAACTTTTCAATGTAAGCATAAAAGTTTACACAGGTAACTTAATTCATTTTAATAAACTATAAAATAACATAAAACTTGTACATTGGTAAATTTTAAGAATTTACTAACCTTGCCATCTTTTTAATTTATTTATCTAAAACCAGAAAATAAAGTTCTAATGAATTGGAAGCTACCAAATGTTTGAAATATCTTAAATAAATTTATAAAATTTCAGCCATAACTTTCTACTAATTTGAACTACAAAAATATTGTCAATTGATTTTTTAAATCTTTAAATAGCCTATAATAAAATTCTTTCACAATCAATTTTCAATGTACAACATAGAAATAATTATTTGCTTTATTATCATACATATATAACAAAATATAAAAATAGCATTTATCATAAAGAACACGCACACACACACTAACACCCTGTCTAAACAAGAGCACCTCGTTATAACATAAAACCCCGATATAACAACCAGGATCTCGTTATAGTGACCTAGGCTTCACACCCACATCTGGCATAAAATTTGGGTATTTTAACCAATTTCATCCCACATTTTAAGTCCCTTGGTTCACAATTAGGTGAATGATTTTAATTGTAAATATTAAATAACAAAAATGCGATGTATAAACCAGGGTTTTTTCTTCGACTAGCCTCCAACACGTCGATATGATGAAGTTGTAACATTGCTTTCATCACAAAAGTAGATAATATAATAATTCATCTGTAGTTAATTCGGGTCACTGATGGGTTACAAATGGGATTTGGCAGCCTGAAGTTACGTGTTCCATGACTTCTTGTTTCAAATGGCAAACTTGGTCCTTCAATTTGTTGACAATGGCTTGTAATTCAATGTTTTCTCCTTTCAAACCCAATACTTTGTCCTCTAGCTTACTAATTTTCTCCAGCTTCCTTTTTCTACATTTTGAAGCTGCTATTCTGTTCCGTAGTCTTTTTCTTTCTAATTTAATCAACTCTTGAGACTCCATGTCGATGGGGGAAATTGGGGGTGAGCCACAAACACTTGGCACTGTTTGGGGCTCCTCTTTAATTTGGTCGACATTAAGGCCTAAATGTGATCCTTCCTCAGATACAGGAACTTCATGGTTCAAATGGTGAATAGTCGTATGTTGTGAGGTCTCTAATTGAGTATATTCCAGCCCAGATGACACAACTACAGTGCCCCCATCATTAGAATTAGACAGCGTAACCACCGCGGGTGCCCCCAAATGTGTTGTACTATCTTGATATCTTAATTGTTCTAAGGATTCCTCGAACCCTTTAGCGAATTCTTCTTGTTCAGCTGTAGCCGTGACTTTAGGAAAATAGAAACCACTGCTTGATGTAGGAACTGTATTAATATTTGCCGTTAAATTAGATAATGTTGAATTTTGACCAATGATAAATTTTTCTAATTCCGGGGAGCCCAATTTTAACATTTTCAAATCAGGTGATGTTAATAAAGGGTTGAAATTATTTGAGCCAATCGTGCGTTGCTTCTTGGGGGATCTGTTAAAATCCAAAGTTAGTTTTCGTTTCATTTGGTCTAGATTGCTAACACGATCTCTAGAATAGTTAGCGTACGATCCGTCTTCATACATGCTTGTCTCCATTACTTGATAAACCATTCACTTTAAAAAATATTTCTCACAGAGAAATAGTTTCAAACTTAATATGAACTGTCACTGATATATCCTTATCGTATAGGCACTAAGTTAACAATGAAATTCTAGCTAGAACATGAGCTATATTATATCGCCACAAAGGTCTAGATGCTTATGAGTCATCTAAAGAGAGATGCCTGTTATTATTTGTTATTTCATTTCTATTTTTAGCAACATGATGTCATTTTTAAGCGTCATGATTGGTCGAAAATGACATCATTTCTTAGCTCACAATTTCATTGGCTAGTGTACAGATGCCGCATACTTCTATAACATTAATTCATCACTATTTTACAAGTGTTAATATAGTTCAGTATTTATGAACTACAAATTTTATTAAGTTCATAAACATTTATTTCATTCTATGAAGAAAACACACAATGAATATAAGCTAAATTCAATAAAATGAATAAAATAACAACAACTTACAACTTTACAGTTAGATACTATGTAGTAAATTTTCCTCCAATCACAAATGTACTCTCAAATGTAGGTGTGTACGAAGCGCCAAGTTTAAAAAAATAATTAAGTTATTACTGGCTAGTGTTGTTTTTAAGTAGAAAAAAATTATATAATTTTTTGCAGCTATACAAAATGTATGAACCTAAGTAAATTTAAGTATTTTACAACATTAAACTAAGTTAACTATTAATAAATATTAAAATAGAAAACCGGAAATTCCATAATACTGGGAAGTCAATCATGGTACAGACAAACGTTTAATATCTTACCTAATCTTGTGACTGAGTCACTTTGTTCTTGGAAATATTTTATTCTTGAAACTGAGCTCCATTACACCATGTGAAAATTCCATTCCATAAATATTTACATAAATTGGATTTGTCTTTATTTAGAAAGGCAACAACCAAGTAATTGAATAAACTTGCATTTGGTTCAATAATTATTAGTATGCTAAATAGCACTCCTATTTATTTTGGTTGCGTCCTCATGTTCAGATGGTGGCAGTTGACATCATAAATTCATTAAGAAAATCTTTTTAATTATTTTTGCAGTTTTAACTGAACTATGCCAAAAAATTACAAAAACATTCGATAACATCGATTTTGGTATGATTTTTCGCAAAACATTTATAGCATTGAATGCAAACAAAACCTTTCAAGTTGTGCGCTTTTTCCATAGACTTATAGGCTAATACGTCTATGGTTTTTTCCATAGACTTATAATACGTCTATGGTTTTTCCATAGACTTATAATACGTCTATGGTTTTTTCCATAGACTTATAATACGTCTATGTTTTTTTCACATAGAAATTGACAAGTGTGACGTATTTTTTAACCATACAACAACTCGCCTTAATAAAACAATAAATTGCTATGGAAAACAGAAATAAAACTAGAACCCCAATTATGACAACGTTTAGTACGACACATATGATTAAATTGTAAATTATAAAATGTATATAAACTTAACTCTACAATATAAAAACCATGTAATATTTTAAATTAATGAAAAACGCTTTCATGAAGAACGAACCTTAATTCGGCGTTGTATTTTTATTTAATTTATAAAACAAAATGTTTAGTTAATAAAAGAAAACTTTGGTATGACGTTGAACCAACAACTCGTGACCAGACCTCTTCTTCAATCTCCATTAATTATGAAAAAGTTGGCTCAAGTACACTTCCATGTTACCTCACCCACATATACTGCACATTTCATGCCATAGATGTTACTGAGGGTAAATTTACTTCTTATTATTTAAGATTATTGGCACATACCTCCAGATATAACATTACAGGGATCACACAATCTACATGAATAGCAGAGTCTCGAGACCTATTAAAAATAAACAAATGCATCTCAATGAAAGATTGAATAATACTTCACGTTGTGAATAAAAAACAACAAATTATTTACACAATTATATAACAGTTGTTAAATGGAGCAATAGTAAATTATGATTCCAGTATATGTTTGTTGTATTTTTCTACACGTCTTATTCAATGCAAAAATATTGTTTATTTTTCAAAATAAACATTGATCTATTTACCGACATGCTTTATTTCAAATCTTAAATTAAACTGCACTGTTAAGAAAAACACAATTTGTTGCTAGATTTTTTATCAATTAGACAACGAATATAAATTATTATCGATTGCCCGAATTGATTTATTGATACAAAAAATCTTTTTTCCAAAGAGCTTAATAATAAACACACCCAAGCAATTTCTAATTGAGCCTAGCGAGGTTGGGTGTTTTTTTTATATCTGTTGGGTTTCTTAAGCATTTAAATAACGCTTACCTATGACAGGTTATTTCAAGTCCTTTTGAGTTTGTATTAAATCTGTTGGAACAGGTAAAATTCATACAATAAACTATTTAATGAGTCAATATACATTTCCGCCCTAGCAAACAATAGTGTTTAAAATTGTCAAAAAATGTTTTGGTACATAGATCGTCTAGATCAGTGTTACATATATGGGCTTGTCTGATACAGTTTATTATGTTAGTATCCCACTTACCTAGTGTGAAACTTGTGTCTGGTGTTGTCCTATGACTTCTTGAATGTTTGGTCGTATGTGCGATAAGCAAACTCTCATTTCTTCTTTAGTGGAACGTAGTCATTCTCTCTTCGTATTTTTTATTTTATTTAAGGTTGAAAAGCTCAATTCACATAAATAAGAAGTAGAGAATTGTAAAAGAACTAATAGGGCTTTTTCAGCTAATGCGGGAAATTCCTTTTGTATTGAAATCCAAAATGTGTCGATATCTACCTCAGAATGATTTATTTTAAGACTGCGGTCACTTGAAACGGTAGCCAATTCTTCTTCTTCGCATAATTTAAACCGAATACTAGAAGGAACATTTACAAAAGAATCACGAACCCAGTCGTACTTTTCTGTGTTCAGCGACGGAAAGTGGTGGTCGATGTTTTCTTCGAGCACTGTCAGATGCTCAACCACGATAGGGATCATTTCTTTAGTTCAGTTCGTACGCATTGTAGGAAACATATCAAACCCACCCAACTTTGCTCTGTTTTTCCAAACAACAATTTTCTTTTTGAGGGCAACCAACTTATCTGACGAAGTTAGAATATTTTCGTTTCGATCTTGCATACTACTGTTCACAATATTAAGTTGACCAAATATTTCCATTAAATATTCCATTTTGGCCATCCAAAATTCACATCGAAGATATTTACAAAATCTTTCGTGCTTTTTTTTTATCAAAAAATACTATAAATTCCTTTTGTAATTCATGAACGCGAGTTAACACTTTTCCTTTTGACAGCCATCGAACGTCGGTATGCATGAGTAAGCGACCATGTTGAGAATCTATTCATTTGCATAGTTCTTTGAATAATTTCGACTTTAGTGGCCTGCTTTTAATGTAATTGACAATTTCAACTACTTGATGTAACACTTGCTTCAAATCTTCTTGTGATACTTTTGAAACTAAAACTTCTCTATGTAAAAAGCAATGAGTACGAACAAGATTTGGATTTTCTTTCTATGCTAGTGATGCAAAACCTTTAATGCAGCTTACCATACACTGCGTCCAAAGCTATTATGCAACTATCGTTTTTGAGGATTAAAGAAATACCATATATTGTAGAAGCTTGTAATTTTAGGACAACATTTCAGAATACATAAAAAGTAATATCCTAAATTTACAGAATGATTGAAAATATATTGTTCAAGTTATAACAGAAAAACTTATTTTAATGTGTCGAGAGCTATTATGCACGATGCATATTTGATCAAATAAAACATGTTAATTACATTTAAACAAAATCATTATAATTAAATAACATATGTAATCATATATTATCACCATCTCAACATATTTAAAGCTGTAAAATATTTCACACAAGCCTCATCTGGCTAATTTATTTGTGAATGTAACCACCGTTTTCTGCAATCACGGCAACGAGGCGATCATCCATGGAAAGGGTTAATTTTGATATTTCTGTAGGTTTTATTTTACCACATGAGGATTTAATTGCCTCCCAGAGGCTGTCTTTAGATGTGTATTGTCTTCCAGCTTGATATATGTCAGCTTTGACAATGCTCCATAAGTTCTCTATGCAATTGAGATCGGGTGAACTCGGCGGCCACTGCATTAGACGATCATCTTTGAACTTTTTTGAGGCTAAAAATTCCTTGGTGAATTTGGATGCATGAGCAGGTGCATTATCATGCATGAAAATACATTTCAACTTAAATGATCGGCTCTGTGACCTGTACCAAGCAAAGAAGTTATCAGACAAAAATTTCACATATGACTGAGAGTCCAATTTAACCCCATCAGGCACCCGAAATGGGCCAATAAGCTTATCACCAACAATGGCTGCCCAGAACATCACTCCTCCACCTCCCTGTTGTCGCCTGAGCCTCGTTGGGATGGATTC
>JARUHE010314715.1:0-11804 GCA_031471125.1 Archaeomysis grebnitzkii | reverse complement strand
CTGGGAACACCAGATGCTGTTGGCGACAGCGCTCTTTCCCATTGTAGCTAATGTGCTGTATAATATTCTTTAATAAAAAAAAAAAAAAAAAAATGTTAGAAACTTTTTAACATACAAATACAGCTTTTAATGCATAACATTCACTCCTGCTTGTTTCATTGTATGTGACAAGAACCCTATAGTCCTAGGGTCTATACAGCCTATGTGCCTCACAGCATCATGATTTTTTTCAGTTTCTTGGGGAAGAAAATACTTATGTCAGTTTCAGTCCGTAAACAGGTTTGTTCAATATAATAATGTTATTTCATAAGATGAACATTTAGGGCTTAGCCTATGTAGCACACAGAATAATTTTTCAGTTGATGGGGAAAAAAACATTTATGCCATCTTTCAATGCAGAAATAGACATATACAACCTAATTATTTCACTGTATAAAACAAAAGCTATATAGGCCTAGGGCCTATATAGCTTCTTAAACTCACAAAATCATAGTATTTTTCAGTTCCTGGAGGAACAAAATACTTAAGCCATTTTTCAGTGCATAAAAAAGCGGCTTGTTCAACCTAAATATTTGATTTTATGGGACAAAAATAAATATAGGGCCTGCCCTATGTGGCACACATAATCAAGTGTTTTATATAGCCTATGTTACTCATGGAATCATGGTATTTTTCAGTTTTTATAGGGAACAAAATACTCATGCCATTTTCAGTCCATAGATAAATAGGCGTAAGTAATATAATTGATTCATTTCATATGATAAAAAAATCTGTAATACCAATTTAAAAAAATTGTTTAACCAGAGGTTTGAAAACTTATTTTATTGACAAATATTATTCATTAACATGAAGGTTCTTGCTAGGAGAAGATAAGGTGATGTTTCCATTAAAAGTATTGGTGTTTATGACTCTATATGAAAAGATTTGGTTCAGAGTTATACAGTTTATGATACAAAAATGCTAAGATTAATTTTGATTGCATTTGTTATCCAGTTTGATTTATGCTTTCTACTTTTCTATGATTTATGCTTCTACTTTTCTATGAGGTGTAATAAATAAAATTATAGGTATCGCCGGTGTTTCTTCCATAAAATACCTAAACACTAAAAATGTAGTACTACAGACAGTCAATGTTGTCGCCGGGTATGAATTGGGATATGACCCTCATGGGAGAGGATAATTTAAAGATAATTAGATGCCTATTTACTGTGAGCTCGTAATCTACATTATATTATAAATATCCCCATATATTAATGAAATAAATTTATAATCTCAAAGAAAAGAACCATTACATTCGATAATTTTTCATAGTTTCATGGAAGACCTGTAAGAAATATATTATGCTGTAATAACTGAATGCATTTACATGCATGTGCAAACTTATGTATACAAATATAAAAAATATATACCATAAAATCATGAACTGCAAAACAAAATTGTTAAATAAGTCAACATTGTCTGAAGTATAGGTTTCGTAAACCGATATATCACTAACTGGGAGGCTTAGATGATCTTAACTTTACAAACATTAAAAATAATCATTATTATTAGTGACAATTGCTGCTATTATTTTAATTATTATTAAATGTTGTTATTATTGATACTATTATTAATTATTATTGATTTTAATATTATTAGGAACAGTGTTCACAACCTCTAAAAAATGAAAACCTTTCAACTTTTTTCTCTGCATTTATTGGGACTTGTGTTGCTGTCAACATGCAATGCGCAAGGCAAGTATTTTTTGTTGTTTATACAATCATTTTAATTTATCACTGAAAGCTAATTATTTTAAAAGACACTTTATACCAATTGACGCGTGTAATCATTCGACTATAAAACATTATTTTTTTATTTATAAAGTTCAACATCGCTTCAGCCGAAGCCGAAGTCAAGGGCAATTTTGCCGAAGCTTTGGCTTCGGCAAGTTGTTTTTAATTCAGCTTTATATACTGCTACTGGATTTTAATTTTGTCTTTAGTTTTTTTATTCTTACATCTTATTTTATAAAATGGGTTTTCAGACTATATCTATATACCATTGCTTAGTTTTGTGAAACGTTTGTTTATAACTATTCCACAACAAACCTGTACTCAAAGTTTCATTAACGTCGTGTATGTAACCATAAATCAACAATTATTAAAGTTGAAATAACGTTGTTCGTACAACGTTGGCTTCAATAATAATTCCAATGGCAAAGGTAATGCAAAATGCAACCTTTTAATAACGTTTATATTGGGTTCGTTGCTTAACAAACCTCAGTTCAACTCTCAAACAATGAGTAACACGACGCTGGTTGCCCACTGGGATAGAAAACAGATTATTAAGTTCTTCCGGTGTTAATGTTCAACTTGACTAATTAATAATGAGATGCTACTTAGCAGAATTTTAGTAGCGCTTTTATATACAATTTTTTTAAAAATTATAATTGTTCTTCTAATTTTAGAAATAAGCTTGAACAAATAATAATAAGATGCTGTTTAGCAGAATTTTAGCGGCGCCATACAAAACCGATTATTAAGTTGTGTTTGAAAAAACAGCTTCTATAAATGACCTTTGTCGTTGTCGTTGGTGTTGCTGGAGCGGTGGATGACTTGTGGAGTCTAACAAAATGTTGCCATTTTTTCAAAGTAATATAAAAATATTTTACAGACAATTTTGTTGAAATGAAAATAAAGAGCATGACATTGCACACGGCTGTCACTCAAGATTTGTTTGTGAAATCAGTATTTACTTATTGAAACATTTCATTAGAAAGTTGAAAATCATGATTAACCCAGATTTTTGTTTGAAAGTCCAGAGAAAAGTTTATTTAAAACAAATGAAAAAACTGGAGATTCTAAGGTAGAATGCCCGAAGTATTTTTGCCAAAAAATTATATTTGTTTTTAAAACAACAGAGATTTGGGAGTTTTATCAAATTTGTCATCAAATTCATGATTAACCAAAAATTTCTTAAAGCTTTAGAGGTAATTTTATTAGAGACAAATGAAAGAAAAGTGTCAATATAAAAAATATATAAAATTGCATTCAAGAATTACACAATTTTAGAAACTTTTTGAACAAACAAACACAGCTTTTAATGCGTGCTTGTTTATTTATAATTTTTCTTCTCCTGTTAGTAATCAACTTTCCCGAGGACGTCCAATCAACAAGGTGCCAAATGTTGGACGGAAGACCTGGCACGTGTGTCTCCATTTATGAATGTTCTTCAGAGCTGAAAAAAGTGAAGAGTCAGCGGCCCAAAATTTGTCGATTTGATGGAGAAACTGCGATTATTTGTTGTCCTGAAACAAGTGAGGCAATGTCGTTATTTTTAAAATGTAGGCGTGTTTCCGACTCTAACAGTTTTTGAAAATGATGACGTCATAGATGTTTCCGACTCTAACAGTTCTCAAACTGTTTCAAAACAGTTTGGGAACTGTTTCATCAAAAAAGCTAAATTTTACTAACAAGGTCCTGAGGTAGTTTCGAGGTGACATCATGGAATAAAAATATAAACATTGAAATGTTGCATATCTTAAGTCGATAAATTTTGTTTAAATATTACTATAGATTGTTAGTAAACAAGTTAAATGTGTATATACTGTACATAGATTATAAACTATTAAAGAAAAATCAAATCAAACAATTATGGCGTAATTTCAGTTGTCATCAGCTTCTTCATGATTCAACTATAAACTTTTAAATATTTGGTTTTATTTTTTAGGATTACTAAATTCAATTAATACTTTCATAATTTAAGCCGTAGACTGATTTTTTAAAGAAAAATTGAAAGTTAAATTTCATTGGAGTTTGTTTACATAAGCATCGGACATTTATTTCAAGCTTTTCTGGGTTTTTGTGTTTTCGAGCTCTCTAAACCTGTTTCAAAAAAGTGACGTATTAGTGACTCTCCCATTTTGAAACTGTTAGAATCGGAAGCATGCCTTATATTTTAAAAAATTGGTTTTGTTGTTAGATCCATGCCATCAAAACTTTAAAATTAAATGAATAAATTATTTTTGTTATTAAATCTAGTTATCAAAACTTTAAAATTAATGAATAAATTCTTTTAATTGTTAGTATTATGCCATCACAACTTTAGAATTAAATGAATAAATTATTTTAATTGTTAGATTTATGTTATCGAAACTCTAGAATTAAAAGAATACATTCTTTAAGTGTTAAATTTATGTTATCAAAACTTTAGAATTAAATCTAAGTGTTAGATTTATCCTATCAAAACTTAGAAATTAAATGAATACATTCTTTTAAGTGTTAGATCCATGCCAGCAAAACTTAAGAGCTAAGATAAATGAACAAAATGTTGACAATGTTTTGCTAATTTTTCAGATGCTTTAGTGAAAGGAAATACAATAACTTACGATATCAAAAATCCACATCAAGGGAAAACCATTGAAAGTAAGTGCAACGTTTTTTATAAACACTAGTTATGAATATTCAGTGTGTGTGTGTGTGTGTGTGTGTGGGTGTGTGTGTGTGTGTGTGTGTGTGTGTGTGTGTGTGTGTGTGTCTGTGTGTGTGTGTATGTTTGCGTGTGTGTTTATAAATACGTCTACTGTATATACAATTTTACAGTCATAAGATTATTGTTGGACCATCAATAATTATCAGCAGTTGTATCGTCGTAATGTTATCTATAGATATCATTGCATTATAGTTGATTGTTGTACATAATATCCAGTTAAAATAAAACGTTTTCATGGGCGAGTTTTTAGATATTTGCAGATAAATATTTACGATTTAAAATAATAGTAATACATCTCTAATTGTAAGTCATTTGTCATCTATATATTTAAGTAAATTACTATTCATAAGTAACATATATAAAATAAAATAACAGTATTGACATATAAATAAATGCAAGTTTAATTATGTATAATTATATTTAAAATCCTTTGATAAATGAGGATAATTATTATTAGGAAAAAGTCCTTTCTTTCGATCTCACAGAAACAATGGAAATATATGTTAATGGAAATCATAATTTTACAATGATAAAATAACATAATTATTGATGCTCCAATGATAAATTATGACAGGGTTCAGAAGAATGAAAACTGTTTGACTGCTTTAAAAGAATTAAAGAAATAGATGTTCAATAAATGTTATATATAACGTTATATATTTCATAGATGTTATATTTAACGTTATTATTTCTTATATATTTTACAGTTGCTATAGCTAATGCTATTACTTCTTATATATGTTACAGATACAATAGATAACGTTGTTATTTGTTATATATCTTACAGATGTTATAGCTAACGTTATTTTTTGTTTTATATTTTACAGATACTATATATAACGTCATTATGTGATATAAAATTTACAGATCCTATAACGTTGATATTTTTTATCTATTTTAAATATGTTATAGCTAACTTTTTTATTTGTTACTCCTATATACTTTACAGGTTATACAGATACCGTTATTTTTGTTATGAATTTTACAGATTCTATAGCTAACGTTAATTTTTGTTATGTATTTTACAGATGCTATAGCTAATGTTGTTATTTGTTATATATTGTTTTTAAATGAGAAACAACAAAATCATTATAATACCAAAGTTGAATGTATATAAAAAGAATAATTCTATAATAACAAAGTTAATTTAAAAAAAAAAACAATTCACTTAAATTAACAGAGCTAGTTTTGTAAAAAAAATAGTTCGTTATATTAACAAAACTAGTTGATTTTATATATAAACAACAATTCATTATATTAACAAAATTAGTTTTATATAAAATAAATAATTCATTATAATAACAAAATTAACTTTATTTTAAAAAAAAAGTTCACTACAAAAACTCAGTTAGCTTTGTATAAAAAAATATTGCGTTAAAGTATATTAACAAAGTTAGTTTTAATAAAAAAGAGAATTCACTTTAATAACAGTTACTTTTGTATAAAAATTCATTACCCTAACAAAGTTAGTTTTATATAAAATAACATGTTATTAAATTAAAAAACTTAGTTTTATATAAAACAATAATTTATTATATTAACCAAGCTAGTTTTATCTCAAGAAAATAATTAATTATAATAACAAAGCTAGTCTTATATAAAATATAATGTATTATATATTAAATATAATTTATTAAAAATAATTTTCTAAACAAATGAAAAGAATTCCAAAATTCCACCTTTTTCCAAATGATTTATGTAATGCAATATTTTATTATGGGCCAGTTCAGAAAAACGGATTTTCAGATTCTAGAAAAATAAGAAAACTCACAATTTATGTAAGGTCGTGACGAAAAACTAAAAAAAAACTTTAAATTCATGTAAAGCTATAAAATTTTTTTAAAAATCTCCCAATACATGTAAAACTAAGAATAAATCAGTAAAAACTCACAATCCAAGTGGATACGAACGCTGCCTGGAGATTAATGTTGCATAAACAAATCTCACTGGCGCCAGTTCGAGTCCGCTCTAAGGCATTTCATTGGGATTTGAACGTAGCTGTATTCCCTTCAAATCTAATATGCTAATTTAACCCCGGCTTGGAGTCCGCGCCATAGTCGGCTACATATCCTTAGGGTACACATCTCTTGATGTAGGTAGTAATACTAAGGTTAATATGTGAAGTGGGACAAAGATCGGTTAAGTTCGATTAGACCTGCTATATAAAAGCCCCAAACATTATTATTAAAGCTAAAGAAACTAAAAAAAATCATGTAAAACTATAGAAAATACTAAATGAAAATACAATAGAAGCAATCAAAACGTCTAATCTAAATTAGTGGCTAGAGACTTACATATACTGTCACCATTTGCCTGCGGTATTTCATTATTTGTGTATTGATGACAGTGATAATAACGAAATAGTAGAGCTATAAGGGTAATAAGTAACAACAAAATTGAAATACTTGCAGAGTAATGACAATGTAATACTGAGAGCAAGATTTTGTGTAAACTAAGTGGACTAAATTAAAAAAAGACATGCCTAATTCTTGTCAGAAGTGTGTTTATAAATGCCAAGGTGAATATGAATAAGAAAATGAAACAAACCTAAGATAATCACTCGCTAGTTTTAAAATATTTTAAATACGCATATCTTTGAGAATTTATTTTAGTTTGTGCTGGATGTGAATGGATATGTTTGTGTATCTGTTTTGCTTGTTTATTGCTTGTTTCATTTGTTTTATTATTTTTTTAATAGTTTTTACTTGTGTGTTTTATTATTGTAAAGCGCAGCAGAGTAGATTTAAACTAATAGTGGCACTCTATAAATTTTCGTTGATTGATTGATTGATAAAAAACTTAATTGAAAGTTTTTAAAGAACCTTATAAAATGTAACAACCTGGCAGGCTTAATACGAAGGCTTGTAAAACCATACATACGTGTCAGACTAGTAGTAGGTTTGTATTAATTTGGCGATTCATTTTATAAGACCATTTAAATACTTTAATTAAGGTTTTTAAGTTCGTAAAGCTAGTAAAACAACCCTATTTTGCAGGAACCCGTTATGTTTGTTTCAAGATCATATATGGGAGTGTATAGTGCAGAAATGTTGCTACATACAAGGAAATGGTTAAGGTTTTTATAACTAAAATGTTTCCACCTCTCCAGGGAACAACGAATTTTGACAAGTAGAAGAATAAAAACACAAAGAAACAACCAACAAAAAAACGAAAACCAATAAAAAAAATCAAACAAATAAAAAAGCACACGTGTGTTGGTTTTTGAGACATGAGGTAAGATAAGATAAGATAAGACAAGATAAGATAAAAGAAGATAAAAAAAACATTATTGTGATTCAAACATGTGCATATAAAAGAAGAAAGTTAGATGGGCAAAGTAGAGAAGAAATAAAGGCTATGGCAAAAAAAATATATGATTTGGTGCGACCCCAAATGGTAAAGCTGAAAAGAAATAGTTTATTATTATCTTCTTTGAAAAATAAAATAGCTCTAATTGACTTAAATACCATATCGATTCCTACCGACCGGTATGCATCACTTTTTCATTACCATCAATCTTATTATTTCCAGATTCAAGACATTTTAACAGAAAAATTGGTGAAAAATTATAAATTATTTCATTACTTTGGACGCAAATCAGATTGTGTACACTTATAAGGTCTTGTAAAACCATATAAAATTCTCTTTTTTTCAGTAAAGTCATTAGCCGGAACTTTCCTTACATTTTATTAGATTTCTTTTTCTTTTTTATAGGGATTTCAATTTTTATTTTTATTTTTTTTACAATCTTAAACGAACGGTTTTTGTTAAAACAAAGGCATCTGACACCGGTAAGATAATTGCTCAACATATGAAAATTTAAATAGTTGTTTTCATTAGTTCCTTAGTCACCGTAGAGAAATGTTCACTTCCTTCAACAAAGGTTGTTTTCATCAGTAACGCCAATGTGTTTCGTCTTTAAAAGCAATGTTACCCAAGGGTGAAAGTGTAAAAGTTTAAATAATAGATTGGAAATAAACTTTAATAGCATTACATCATATTTCGAACATGATTGATAGATTAATTAATCTGATGAAATCGAATGACGTATATTAAAAAGGTTTACTTAGGAACAATTGCATAGTTTTATAGCAAAAAAATATATTTTAATTTTAGAAACTAGAAAATTTAAGATAACTAAATATGTATATTGGGAAATAACGTAAATATAAATAAAGTTGTGTTTGACAATTCAAAAAGTATTTGGTATTGCATAAAACATATAATTTTTTAGAAATTGATAAAATAACATTTTATGTTGGTGTATATTTATAGTATAAAAAATATGTTCTCCGATATAAATAATCTTAAATTTATTTTTGTATAACCGTCAAAATTTGTATTCAAATTAATTGCAAACCAAGTTGACATTTCATTGCTACGTAGCTACAGCTCGACAGTTCTTAATCGTATTATTCTTTACTTCCAAAAAATATTAAGATGCAACAAAAATGCATTTTTAGTGCAAGGGTAAGGCGCTGGTCTATGAGTTTCCCTTGACTGTTGTAGAGTTGTTGTTGAGGATTTATAGACTTCTATCTTTTTAAAATATACATTTTTGTATTCCAAAACAATGATGATTTAACATAAATAAAAGATGTGTGCATTTCTTAAATATATTTTTCTAAGCCTTTAGTTTTTTTAAACAACTACATTTCTATAGTGTTTATATGAACTCGCTGATTTCAGAACAATGATTTTTTTAGATGTCTCCGCCATAATTTAAATAAAACATATAGAAAAATTGTAAAACAATCAGCAAAATTATATTAGGGATTTTATAGTAAAAAAAAATATTTTTATTGGAATTGAAACAACTCAAAAGAATGTACAGAAGAATATATTGAACTGCTTCACCAAAATAAGGACCTTTGATGAAATTTTAGAAAACTACATTTTGACGAAACTGAAATAAAACCTCATCAAAATATTGATTTTTCTTTGATCAGGATAATATTGGAAATAGATGATTTATCAACAAGAAACTATTTCATGAAAGTTTTACAGTTTTAGTAGTTTTGCTACTTCAATATGTTGTGCTTGTTTGTTTGCTGGCTTCATTGTTTGTTTGATTCGGTGTTTGTTTGTTTCTGTATGCTTCTGTGTTTGTTTGTGTGGGTGTTCCTGGTTGTTGTGTATTTGTTTTGGTATTATGTGGGTTTTTCTCATTATATTGGATTATTTTTAAAAATGGATTAAGTTTAATCGTTTGTTACCGTCAATAATTTTATGAAAAGTTGTTGGACGAAATTTATGTTTTTTACAAAAATTGTTTTGATAATCTTAATTGATGATTGAAGTTTTTTTTATTAAAACCGTTAACTTTGTTTAAGAAGCAAATGTATAGGAATAAATCGCAAATTGGAAGAAAAAGTATGTTTTTTTGTTAAATATTTCGGAACAAATCCATCACCTGCTCCTCGAGTTTGTGAATAAGACTATTTTTTGGCCGATTGTAAGAAAATGTATATTCATTATTATTATTTATTTATTAGTATTTATTATTCGTATTATGTTTCAATAAGCAAGTTTATATTTATTATTGTTTCTTGATCATTTATTATTATTTAGTATTTTCTCTATTTCAATAAGCAAACTTATGTTTATTATTATTATTTATATGTCGTGCAGAAGCCAATTGGTCTAAAATATTGAAACATTACAATTAACAGTCCTGCAAAAAAATAAAAATAGCAAATTAAAAAAAATTAATAATTCAAAGAATTGATTATTTTAACACGAAGAAAAAAGAGCCTTATTTCCCTAAACTACCAAATAAAAAGATTCAAATGTTAAGACATTTTAGTGGGAAATGTAATTACTGCCCTTAAATGTTGATTAACACTTTAACCGTTTCTTCTAACACCGGTGATACATAAGTATAATGACTTACTCCATCATATGTAACATCAGTGATACAAAAAAAGTTATTTTATGCTTTAATACATTTATACAGAAAAAACATTTGCCTGTATAAATGTATCAAAACATAAACTAACTTGTTTTGTATCACTGATGTTACTTAAGATGGAGTAAGCCATTATACTTATGTATCACCGGTGTTACAAGAAACGGTCAAAGTGTTAATAATATAAAAACACAATTCATTATATGTTTTAACTTTACGATATATATTGTTTGCTTATAAAAAATGTTTGCAACACCATGTTTAATTATATAAATACAGGTATCAGTATCGTTAGAAAATAAATTTAGTAGCTAATGAGTATTAACTAAACCATCAGTTTAAAATCAATTTAACATACATATTTTAATCTATATTTGCAATAATATTTGCTCTGATAAAAATAAATAATTGTTTTCTCATATAAACAATTTAAAATACAATAATTACCTACATTTTTAAAGATATTAAGAAAAAATCAAATATAATCATAAACAACGTGTTTTGAAAAGGATGTGTTTTTTTGCAAAAAGAAACACGTTTTTTCCAAAGAAAACACGCTTGTTTTTTGAGTTGCACTTCTAGTTGCAGTATATATATTTTCAGGATGTGCAGTTGTACATTAAACTAATTGCTAAAAAAAAACTTAATAATATTGGTATAAACTTCAAGTTTAAAAAAACAGATTACTAACATTTGTTTAAATGAACATCTCCGGTTGATGTAGTTATAGGTATATTTTGAAGAATAATTGTGATTATTAAGATTACCCTGCAATGTAAATTATTCCACATATATAAGAGCCTTAAGGAAGTTGTGAAAGTTGCTGGTTAATCTATTTACTTTAAACCGGGTGTTGATAATTGTCAAAGCTGCTTTGATTGGTAAGTAGTCAATATGGTCCATATGTTTTAGCAAAACATGCTCAAATTAACATAATATACAATATATATATATAGGCTTACATATAAAGATTTTTTGCTTCCACAATAAAATTGATTTTTTGAAGAAATTTATTTCATTAAAAGCAACAAAGTACGTTTCGGGGGCAACCCACCTTCTTCAGCTTTTAAAAAATATTTAACAGAATTAAGCAAGGTGAACAAAAATTGTTGTCAGGTATACAAAGTCACAGAATCAATTCCGCTCCCTCCAAAATGCAAAATTAAGAACTACTTTGTTACATCTGGGCTATTGCAATTTTATTAGATCATCTTTTACAAGTCTTCTTGAAAAGCTATCTAGATTGTAAGAACATTTGTTCTGATTAAAGTTATTGGACTGTTGGATAAATAGATATTAAATTAGTTTATGTTTAAATATTTAATTCTCTTTTTTAATTAGTTGACTTTTTTTAATATTACGTCTACATGATTGTGATTTTCTGTCATATGTCTTACGATTGAACTAGCTGCCAATGGGTCAAATA
>JARUHE010314714.1:0-20381 GCA_031471125.1 Archaeomysis grebnitzkii | reverse complement strand
AAAAAATTAGGGACACTGTTAGGTTATAAACTAATCTAATTCATTTACCTTAGTTCTATATTTATGTTGCTTCTTCGTTGCCCTGTACAATGTACAGCAGCGAAATAACCGCTACTGAAAAATAACTTTTCGATGGTGTGAAAGGTCTTCTGAAACCGGTTTCGTATGTGCTATAAAACCTACTCATGTTTGTCTGTCGTAGCGTAGTTTCGGTTTCTAGTTTTAGGGAAGGAGATAGTGTGCGTGTCAAGTACATGTGTTGTTTTATTTTTAGTTGTTTCTCATTTTTATAATTCAATTGAATGGAAGTTTGTTAGAATTTAACAATTACATGTTCAAGGGAGTAAACAACGTAACATATTGAGAATTGTGTGGAAGTTGAGAAAATAAAACAAAATCAACGGCCTGAATGAGTAATCAGTCTCATCATTATCTCACGAGTTTTGTTGTTAAATATGTATTTTTTTTCATTAATTATTTGGTCCCAGTGTTAAACAGTCGTATTTATTTTGTTTTATCTAAATATTTGAAAACAAAGTATTAAGAATTTTATACTACAAGTTTGGGTTCTCACTTATAGTGCAACGTTCTGTTTTCTTCATAATAAGATATGTTTTGTTGGGCTTTAACTCTCTGGTTGAAGTTAGAATCAATTGTTGAAATATTTTATCTCAATAAAATGTATGGATTAGATGACTGACCTAACTATGTGTATACAATTTTGTAGGCATAAAAAAAATAAAGTTGTTTTCGTGATGTTGGTTGAGATGAGAAAAGATCCGTTCGCATTTCCCGACTGACAATGAGATCAATACAGCGCCAGTGGCGTATAATGAGACTGCCGTGTGAATGAGTGATTTACAAGAGCTCCTTCCGTTCATTTACCTGTGGGTATAAATAGAAGTGACGATTTGCCAGAAGCATCTTAGATCCCAGCTGAACAGCTGCATCAAATTTGAAATACATTCGTGTATTAACCCATCACCACTTGAGCATTGAATTCCGGTCATCATACGGGTCATTTCGATGGTAATTTCTATGGACTTTAGTCTTTACGGCAACCGTTTGTCGGCTTTAAAGTGTTGGACAAATCTGAAACGAAAACATTTGCTGTCGTAATTCTAATTCGGCTGACGTCGAAAGGCTTTGATCGGCGGCGATGTCGCGCGTACAAATATTCTGACTTTTGCTCCGTTTTTCTCATTGGTCGTGATGAATTTTTTTTATGCTGAGATGATCCGAAAATTTTTATTATTTTAAAATATTTTATGCTGCTCGCATTAAATGTTATCTGTAATTTGTGATAAGAGGTAGATTATTAACCAACTTGAAGGAAATTTATTAAGAGTTAGGTCATTGCTAATTGAAGAAAAACCTTTAGAAAAAAAATTAGCTTTTAAGGAAAATCTTCAATTCGTGTAAAATCTGGGAAAACCAAAATGACAAATTTTAATAAATGGTCAATTGTGGTCATACAAATTGTGAGGTACTAAGCTATGAAACATTGAGTTAAACAAAAACATAAAACTAGAAAAATGCTGTATAATGTGAGATGTAATAATATTAAAATATTAACTCGTATTATAGTAATATTAACTCATACTAGTAGTAATATTAGCTCATACTAGTAGTAATATTAGCTCATACTAGTAGTAATATTAACTCATACTAGTAGTAATATTAACTCATACTAGTAGTAATATTAACTCATACTAGTAGTAATATTAACTCGTACTAGTAGTAATATTAACTCATACTAGTAGTAGTATTAGCTCATACTAGTAGTAATATTAACTCATACTAGTAGTAATATTAGCTCATACTAGTAGTAATATTAACTCATACTAATATTTAAACCATTTTTATTCATTTTGTTTTTGTAGTTTCAGGTAAGCTATTTACTCAACAAGTCTCGACGTGTTGTTTGTAAGTAACTTTGTTTGCGTGTCTTGTCGACTCAACAATTATAAAGTTCTTGCCATCGTTGTTTAAATATTGATGCAAATTATATATGAAGCATAATTAATTCGTTTTAATTGGTATGTTTAATTAAAATAATTTAGATGTATACTATAGCTTTGTGTTTAGCAAATAAATCCATTTTAAACTTTGTTAATGTTATTACTATTATTATTTTTACTGTTATTATTATAATAAAAAATGAAATGTTGTTCAAAAATTAAAAATAATGTTTTTGTTTTCTATAGATGTATTTATACAGCTATATTCCTGCTGCGATTTCTAAATCTAAAACTCATTGGTGTTTGCATTATAAAAAGTTAAAACTGAAAAATGTAATTGCTGTACAATAATATATATTGAATAATTGAATTGTCTTTAAATGAGCGAAATGTTTGATTTTTATTGGAGGAAATCAACAATATAAATTAATTATTCTTTCATATTTCCTTCCATTTTTTCTCACACTTAGATGAGGTTGGTTGAACCTTTTTCATTGCCGCCCCACATCTCCATGGGCAACACAATACCATTGTTCATTTCAATAGTGAAATATTATCATCAATAATAATATCAGTAGAAATAGGTAATGATAATAATAATATCAGTAGAAATAGGTAACATTAATAATAATATCAGTACAAATAGGTAATAATAATAATATCAGTAGAAATAGGTAACATTAATAATAATATCAGTACAAATAGGTAATAATAATAATAATATCAGTAGAAATAGGTAATAATAATAATAATATCAGTAGAAATAGGTAACATTATTTAAACGGTACCCAGTCTGCAAATTTCCTTGTATTTTCCTTGTATGTTAATCGCTTAAGCTCGTTTTTTACTGTCGTTTTGACACGCTTTATTTGATTTAATAAAGAAAAGTTGAGGTTCATACGAATCTAAAATTATATTTGTATTTTCCATTGATTTAGTAGAGTAAACGATTATAAATGATTATAATTATTGTATACGTTCGTATACAAGGTTAATCTAATTTCAACTCTAAATGTCCACATTCTATACAAAGAAAGTTTTGAATTGGGTAGAAATCGGTAAAATAATAATAGCAGTAATAATAGATAATAAAAATAATAGCAGTAATAATAGATAATAAAAATAATAGCAGTAGTAATAGTTAATAATAATAATATGGGTATATTTGTTTACCTGTTATTTGTGTGCAATATAATTTAATGTGGAAATAGTGAAATTCGTTATGTCCTTTAACAATACAAAGTATCTAAGTACCATCGGTTGCACAAGTATCTGACATTTTTCAAATCAAAAAATGAGAATAATGAATTTATTTAAAAAAAAATCTTGTTGTAAATTCCATACTATGAAAATCAATAGTATATTTCCACAGTATGAAATTTACAAAAAAAATGAGAATTTATAACTTTATTTTTCTTATTTTTCTATTTGAAAAATTTCAGATACTGGTGCCACCGACGGTACATCAAGTGCTCAGCATTTTTTATAAGCTGTGTATTTTTAATTAAACCCTCACACTTTGAACTGATTTTGTTTACAACATTAATGTTAATATATCCAATTTAAGTCTTAAAGAAAACCTAAAATGACAACATTTTGCTCATAAGTATGGCACTTGAAATATTTGCTGATTTATTACATTCTCAGACTTTTCAGTTAATTTAGACATCTAAATTCAAGTGAATTTAGATGCCAACAGATGGCAAAGCTATCTGTGAATACTTCATTAAATTGGTTGTTTGAATACCGCAAATATTTTGATAATACCTTCCACATCTAAATACTCATGACCGATCATTGATTGGTATTTGATTTGGTTCACAAAAAGAATTTCGATGGCTTCTGTTTATTCGTTTGTTTATCGAATAAATGTTACATAAAACTACGCGATGTTGGGTAATGTTCCAAGAGAAACTTGATTGCATTTATGCACTTTATGTCATAGATTAAAGTGAAATGATCTCGGCAAGAAAAAATCTTGAAATTTGCATTTTATTGTATTTGTCTTTTTAATTAAAACCAAGTACAAAAAGTTTTCCATTTTCTGCATAAGGACGCGTGAAATTAAACTTTTAATCACCCGAAGAACGTTTCTTCTTTTTATTCAAGATTGTTTTTTATTTCGAATATTTTTTGAAAATCTCTTTACATTGGAAACGAGGAAATGGATGAAAGTTGTAATGTGACTTTGGATTTATTTTTAATAATTTATCTTCCAATGTTTTGGTTATGTTAATCTTGAATGCACACCGTCTATGTTTTAGATAGTTGTGTGCGTGTCAAAGTTTTTATCGAGCATGTTTAGGAGAAAGCTCTATTATACCTGTTGTCTTTCCGTCGCTGTTGTCGTCGTCGTCATCAACGTTATAATTTCATAAGTTTTTCATTTGAAGAATAAGGTAAAATTTTATGTTATGGCATTTTAATTAATATTGCCATATATAGTTCTTTCTGAATTTTTTTTAGCAAATGTTTATTTCCTTCACATAAGATTGTTGGTCATCCATGGTTGGTAAAAACCCGCAAATTCGAACATAAATGAATAATAAATAAGAAAATGTGATTATTATAGAATCAAACGAGTGGAATGTCTCAAATATCCTGTTTATAATGGGCCTTCCTTTGCATAATCGTGTGAACATTCATTCTGCAAGTTTATTTAAATTCATTCAGCAAAAATAATTTGATTTACATACAATTTAAGCATCAGCATAGACTGCTGCATAATTTGTTCTATTGGTGGAAATAAAAATCAAAGCTATGATTTCGGAGTTTCTATAACCTGAAGAGAATCTTGCCATCTTATGTGTCCAAATAAACATACAAACATAACAGCCTTATAAGGTCTGGCCATTTTATAAAGTATTCCCAGAAATAATGTTTAAATGAAAATTATGTTACTTAGGTATAGCTTTTCCACTTTTTTGCGGAACATTACTAAACGGTACCGTGTGTGTCATTCAATCCATGTAAATGTTTAGTAAATAATGTATTGCGGAAGTAAGGAAACCATTGTATTTGCAAACTACTTTCGTGTTTTGAATAAACCAACATTTTTACTACATTTTGTTTTATTTTTTTTCCTTTCTGTTTTTATTTCGGGCACAAAAAAGCGACGAAATGTTGTGTGATTTCGCGGCACAAAGAAAGTTTAATTTGTTACATCCGGCCGAGACTTTTCTTTGAACAGGTGAACGGATCCAATCCGGCAATAAAGTTCATGTCGAGAATTCGGTTCAATCTTTTCGCGAATTATTGTAATTATTTATAATAATTATAATTATTATAATTATTTGCAAAATGTAAATTTTAATGGCTCTTATAATGAATGTTTATCATTAAGTTTCGTGACATTTTGATTTTAAGGTTTGATAAGCTTGTCTATCAATGTGTTTATTATGCACGTCCATGAATTAACTTCGCTTTTTTAATGTGCGGCAATTTAATCTTACTATATAAACTCATTCATTTGCTGGTATAACATGAATATTAGATTTTTCTATGAGAATCATTGCATTAAATGAATGTAACAATTAGTTGATATTTTCTATTATTTTTTTGTTTGTCTTATTTTGTTTAATACATAATCAATTGATGTCTGTTATTGTTTAAAAATAATATAAAATATTTACAGAAAAGTTTGTTTAAATTGAAATAAACAAGATAACATTATACACTGATGTCACTAAGGTTTTTTTTGTGAAATCCGTATTTATTTATTAAAACATACATTTCATAAGAAAGTTGAAATTCATGGTTAACCGATATGTTTATTTGAAGATTTAGAGAAATGTTTATTTAAAACAAATGAAAGAACTGGAGATTTTAAGGTATAATTACTGAAGGATTTTTTTGCCAAAAAAATTATATTTTTTAATTAGTAGACATTTTAGGAGTTTTTAGACTTACCCAGTTTATCATCAATGTTTGTAAATGTTGAAAGATAGTTTTATTGGAAACAGATGAAAGGAATAAGGTTAATCTAATAATATATAGGATTGTATTAAAAAAATACACATTTTTAGAAAATTTTTAACATACAAACAGCTTTCCATGCGTAGCATTTACTCGTGCTTATTTTTAGAATTAATGACAAAATTGTAAGTCCTTGTGGATCAATAAACTAACTACTGTTAAAGTAGTCTTTGTAATTTTTATCTTCTGCTATGTAAACTATTTCTCCCTTTGTGAAATAAAAATAATTTACAGTTACAATTAAAACACTTGTTGGTATGAATACTTTTTTACACTTTAACATCAATGATACAACCTTGGCTATTAAAACCTTGTTTCATAAAAATCATGATTTTTTTACTAAAATATAGGTCGACAGAGCTTATAAAGGTTTTTCAGCTACCTATTGGTTGTTCCTCTGAATTGATTTTTCATAACTGACTACTTTTAGTTAATATTGAAATGGTATCCTATTATTGTATTCCTATTGGATGTTTCAATAGTTGAAGTATTAAACTATATTTGAAAGTAAGACAAGCATCCCACAAATGTAAATGTAGTCTATGAAGTAATTTGGTGAAATTTGATCCGTCGACTTTATTATGGGAAGCATCTGTAATTTATTTATTTTTGTGTCAGTGTTCTTAACTTTTGGATGAAAAGATTAACAATCTGATGGTGTGTATGGCATACGTGTAATCTTAGATGCGGCTGTAAAATGTTTGTTCATTACACGGTCCATTACAACCTTTTTAATCTTTAGAAAGTACTTGTTTGTTTGTTTTTGCTGTAATCAGGTTCATAATTTCATGGGTGATCTAGTGAGAAAAACTTCGTTATGCTATTTAGGCTTATTTTACTCTTTGGCTGAAGCTCTATATAGCTGTTTTGTACTATGTTCAAATTAAATAAATAATACATTTCAAAAAAAGCTGTAGCCTTGATATATCTATGACATATGTTATAACTTAACGAACAAATAAACATAAAACACATTGAGAAATCGTAATGTAAATTTCAGTTTTGACTTCCCTTCAACCCGTTTGAAATAAATTGACAATACAATAACAAACTTTCTCAGTTTGATCTGACACCATAGAGGAAAGTACTTGCGGAACTATGACGTCATTGGTCTTGTTTTCTTTGTGGAAGTTATCCAACAATTTATTTCGGTGGATGGTGACGAGAAAGATGTTTCACGGACGGGGCATGATCCTGTGTCTTAAGCAAGATCGAGTTTGTCAAACAACGGATTGCTGTCGACGACCGAAAGAAACCAAGTTAAGGCTTGAGTGTTACTGTTACGGCGCTGTCGTCGTCGTCGTATTGATTATAGTTTACGTTTTTGTTGTTTAAAGAGTTAAATCAATGTTTATTCAACAAAAGTTGTGCATTTTGTTCTTCTATTTAAAAATGCCAACTGTAATTTTGAAGGTGAAAAAATCATTATTTTATACCTTTTGCCAAAAAGGTGAATATATATGGACAAGTACATTACTCTGCTTGTTCGACAGTGATGAATTCGTCGCTAATTATGTTTTATTCACTCAGTATGCTAAACACAGCTCCCCCATAAATAAAATAAGCTAATTAAATTCCAATACTGAGTAACAAGTGTTGAATGGAACGCCAGTTAAATAACGAGATTTGGCTTTGCTTTGTTTTGCAAACTTTAATGAGAATTGGATGAAATGGTGTAACGCGACACCTTCTTTCTAATTCCAACCCGCATCTTCGTTGGTTAGAATTCTAATATCAGATGACTTCTTTTTTAATTCACCTCTCTCTTCATTTTCTTTTTTCTTCTCTATATAATGTACCCTCTCATTTTTACCTTCCGTTTATCATATTGTTTCTCTTCTTTCGTGTTTTCTCTCTCTCTATCTTACACTTTTATCAAGTTTTCTTCTACATATATTATTTATTCTACAGGCATATAATTTAATTAATAACTTAATGTACAATAATGTAATGGTTAATTATTTCATTGAATGCATAATTATTTATTTGATTAATATTTTAAATTTTGTAATATATAAAACGTTTTGTAGTATATTTGAGTAGCAAATATTTTGTTTGAAAGATCAGATTTAAAATTTGTCAGTACAAATGCGTGAGTTGATTGCTTAGATGTGCACTGTTGTCTGTGCATTATCGTCATTGTCTGGAAGTCCATAAATAAGTATTAAAGTTTGCGTTATTTGAAGAGTTACAGAGAACTTTGATTAACAAAAGTTGTTCATTGTGACTTTCCAATCAATACTATTAGAATATTTACGAAGTTATGACAACAAATAAGAGTTTTTGGACATAGATTTTAAGAGCAAACGTGTGCTTTTTATCTGAAAAGTTACATACGTTTTTATTTAACAATTTTTTTTAAATATGACCTGTTAGTTAATTTTTCCAGGAATATCGTTTTTGTTGAAAAATTGTTTTTTATTGAGATTTTAGCTAATAATATTTTTTTTATTTCACGTTAGATTTGCCGGTCATCTAAGGCTATTTTTTTACAGTCGACTATATATCGATTCTTCATAACTCACCTACGAATTGTTTGCATTGTTTTTCATGTAATTGTGAGTTTAGTTATAGAGACCTAGTACCATTTGATTTGTGAACATGATTTAAAATATTACGTTACATTTTTGTACTAGCCAACACTTGTTTCTTTTCAATTTGTTTTCGATTTTCCCATTACTGGTTAAAATGACACAATCAAGCTAAATGGCATCACCTGCTGAAGAAGAGTGTAACTGAGTAAATGGTCTTTGAATTTAGGTGTATAATTACCCCCAACAAACAAAGGACACTAATCGTTCAAGGATTCTGTGTTAGTTTTTGACCTTGTGACTTTTCTTCTCCAGGTATGTGTGAACACCGACAGACAGTTCATCAATTTCCACGAAACCCTAAAGTAAACATGTCCATCTTTTCCGTTGATCCTGATGGATGGTGGGAAATAATGACAACCTGACATTTAAATCATAATTAAACGATTCATTTTTATTTAAACAAACAAACAGAAGTGAAATTTCTTACAATTTTATAGTTTGTGTAGGAATCATTTTTCCTTCTAATAAACTTCAAGTGGAAGATTATTCAAATAGTTTCTTTTACGAAAGTACATTTAAATACTTCATTTTTAATTCATCTTAATTTAATTTCTTTTATATCACATTTACCTTTGAAATGATCTCGAATTCCTCTATTAAACTATCAGATTTATTCAATATCTTAATCTACTTGTCTTCTTGAGTATTTAGGTTTGTTATATCTTACATTTTATTATACAAGAAAAGATGAAAACTGATTCTTTATTTTTGTTATAGTTTACGTTTGTTTTTTTATTGTTCTTTAAAGTAACCGAAATGTAAAAAATCAAAGAAAAACAATTTCTTTAAGGTTTTAGATCTTAATGTTCCAATGAAGCGTCTCGAAACGTTGCTTATCTTTTAATAACCTTTTAAAGTTCTATAATTTCAACTTCAGCGACACGCCTCGTTCGACTGAATTTATTTGTTTGTCTGACCATTTGTTTTTCGATTTATTTGTCCAATAAATAAAGATGAAATCGTTGTTCCAATTATCACGAATTAAAACCATATTTCGTGAAGAAAAAACGAAATAAATAAGCATAAAAATGTCCAATAAAATATGTTTTAAATTTTCTTTACATTTACAGTTGATCTGATGCCAAGACTCGCTCGAGCCACTCCATTAGCCGTTCTGCTCTGGGCTTATTCTTCCTTCAGTCTTGTTGCTTAGTAATCGAATTCGATGCACAAATACATTTTTACATTCACATTTTTTTCCATGTTCGAAAAACTATTTTGTTTATCGTCGTTGGATTCGTTCAGCATTTATGTTCCATCGATGCTTGGCCTTTTTGTGACACAGCGGCTGGTTGCGATCAGTGTTTAACACCTGTGATCAGCAACCATACTCATTTAATCTTTGGGGCTAGAACTAAAACATGGCGGTGCTCAATAAGTTGTATTTGCAGTGATGAATTTGGCAAGAATAATACATTTAAAGCAAAGAATCTAAATTTATGGTAAAGAAAGACGTTTATATTCTAGGCTTATTAGATGAGACCTTGAATGATTCTAACAATATAAAAACTATGTTCGACGTTATGTAGATCGTAGATAATAACCAGTAATCATGTGCACAGGTATACGAGTACACACAATCATGTGCACAGGTATACGAGTACACACAATCATGTGCACAGGTATACGTGTACACACAAGGTAAAACTAAAGGGAAAGACATGCATGTGCGATTGTTATTTGTTCACATGGAAGATGCACAACACAAAAAAGAGAGACCTGTTATAAATAGAATAAATATTTATTATTTATTTGCTAAATTTGTTTTGTCTAAGATCAACATTTGTCTCCGCCCATCGCATAAAGACTTGTTTTAGGTTCTGCTTGAGTAGGCAGGCAACCGTCGAGACGCCTTTGGTTGCCTTCGCCCGCCGATGCCCGAAGGAGAGGACTCATGCCATGCAGTAAGGGTGGCTTTCAATACTAATTTAAATGGGTTTTCATCCTTATGGCATGCTTGCCATTGGTCAATGTTAAATATCAATGACCAAATAAATGGAAATTTCTTCCTTAATGCAAAACAGTTTAGATTATTTTCTGCATTTTTTGCGCCTGCTTTATGATTATTATTTTTATTTAAACTTATTATTTTTGTTTTTGTGATTTTATATTGCTTTATTTTTTCCTAAAATGGCATTCGAATTGTTTTGATGGATTATTTTATTTTAAGAAGCAAAGTTCTTTTATCATTTTTAATCGTTCAATTCACATATTGTTCAAGATTGTTTGAAGTAGCTAAAGTTATTGTTATTATGGTTAATTATCAATTGTTGATATGTTTTGTTATTGTTAAATGTTTTTAGTAAACTTCTGAACCACATGATAACATGCATCTCGCTTGTAAGCAAAGTAAGTAACACTGCGTATGGTTACTTCTTGGTTGAGCAACCGCTCTTTAACATCAAGCGATGCTATATTTTAGATCTATGTATCAGATCTATTGAGATTTGGTTGAAAATGATACACAAGTAAAAATTATCGTCATTTTCCTTAACCGGATATATTTTTACAAAATCATCATAAATCGAGGTTTTTCATCTGCCTAATAATTTCCCAGATGATAATCTGGTAAGACTCGGCCATAGCCTCAATTAAATTCTGTCCCATCATCTTAAATAACAATGGTCAAAGATGTTGCTCTTATTCGTAGGTAAAAACAATTGCGTTTTGTGTTCAATTACTTTTTGTTCTTTTTTGATTTGCGATGCTTCAACTATTTTGGGAGGAGCAACATTTATTTTTTACACTGTCCTTCGTCTTATTTTAATTTAACTTAATTTAATGTAATTTATTTTAATTTAATTTAATTTAACCCTATCTGTCAGTGTTAACTCGAACGTGTTTTAGTTTGCCAAAATATTAATTAATGAGACAAAAGCCAATGGGTGAAGCTTCTGGTAAGAAAAATATCTGAAGTTGCAGTTCACGAAGTCACCCTCACTAGTTACCGTGATTCTGAGCTGACGATGCTGATTTCCAGTTATCGTCTGAGGAATCCACAACAGGTGCTTCTATGTTGGATGGTCACACTGTTGTTAATGTGTTTTGTACTCTGAAAAACATTCTCAACTGCGAGAGCTGTAATTATATGAATGTTTTCAACGCCATTAATATTTTATAAATCTTTCTATTTTGTTTGTTGGGCAATTGCTTCACATTCTATTTTTATTTCTTTGAAACATTTCGACGGAAATTATTTGCGCACACGTTTTGTTTCGTAAGCTCTCACAATTGCACCTTCAACGTTTCTCTTATCTGTTTTATTTATCTGAAATATAAAAATGTTTCTTCATTTATCCAAATGTGTTTGCCGAATGGTGGACAACCATTGTAGTTATAAATGATTACATGTGTCGTCATTTTTTCACATTTGTGCCCGAAAAACGTCATGAATAATTTATTTATTGACATTTCTCCATCATGTGTGAATTTAGTAATCGTCGTCTCTTTTGTTTTGAAATCGCTATACAATTTAAGTTATTGTGTTTTTTGTATAAATTTTGTTTTGAAATTAAGTGGTTGTGTGCTGTTGAAGCTGTTCGTCCCATTTATATTTTCTAACAAATGTTACATCCCCTTCATATTATTCTTTATTTGTTTTACTTGGGAGATACAAACATCTGGAATTTCTGGCCAATTAATATTATTCACATGAATTATTTATATTTACTTAATTATTTATTATTTTTATGAATGTTTTTTTTGTGTTCTTTGGTTTCATGATAATGGTTATATTTATTAATACAAAAAGTTTACATCATTAACAATAATTTTTTTTAATTCACTGAGTAAATTGTTCTGTTTTTTCTAGTTCTTGTATTCTTATTATTATAAGTTTTGTTATTCTTAAGCAAGAACAAAGAAAAAATATCTGGCCGAACATATTTAATGTAGACGTTTGTGTTTGGTCTATTGATAATATATAGTTTATTGGTAATAAAAAAACATTAAAAATAGTGCCATTTTACTTTTAAATATAGATGATAGTTTTAATTATAACATATGGTTAATTTTTTAAACTGAATTTTTAAATGGAGACATTTTTGTTGTGGGTTTCATTAGAAAATGAATACAAATGAAATAAAAATGGAAACCGAAAGAGAAAAGGGTGAGAGAGAAGTAATAAAGAATAATACTTACATAGCAGAGTAATGGGGAGAAGAGGAGACAAAGAGAGAGAGAATGAATAAAGAATAATACTTACATAGCAGAGTAATGGGGAGAGGAGGAGACAAAGAGAGATAATTTGGACAGTAAACACGTGATTCTGAGCATCTATGCGAGTAAAAAGTTGTCAATTAAAAAACCTGTCTTTGTTGTTGACGATCCACTCTCGAAAGAAATTCCCTTTTCACCAACTTCGAACGGTGCCATCGGTTAAAGCCCAGATGAATAGGGTTTTATTTGCAGACTATTTTCAATCACTCACTTAAGTGCTGTCCAATAATATAATTGTGCTGAATACCCTCCGGGTGCTGTATATTCAGTTGTCATGTTAGGTGTTGCTAGACTAGTCAAGTGCAAGTGATCCAAACACAAAAATATATTGACAATTAAATGTTTTAAATGTGAATTTTCTGGAATTGAATTCTTGAAATACTAGATTACTTTTTATAGAACCTGTTTCTTGAGGAAAAATTATTTGTTTTAGGATATATTTTTTTAATTATATTACAAGAGTAATATTGTCATGGAAGGATTATTTGTTGTAAGATATAATTTACTTAATTAAATATACAAGAGTATATTATTTTCAACTTATAAAGTTTGTGAAGTTTGAAAGTGTTATTCCCAAGCTATAAAATTGTTGGCAAAAATGATAAGACTATATATTGCAACATTTAATTGTAAAACTCCAGATTAGAAAAACACAAAATATTTGAATTTATAAAATAGAAATAACTTAAAATTCTCTCTGCTGAGAAACTTCTATAAATTCCAATGGAAATTTTTGTTTAAGTTTATAGCGTTTTAATAAAATAGTTGCCCGCGCCACCACTGCTGGTTACTCAGGGCACTTGGATCAGGTTTTCTTTGACGTTGACAGATCGAACGAAAACTTTGATGTGAAATTAAAATCCGTCTTCGCTGCATCGATTACCATAATTTTTTGACTTCACATTTAATTCGGAGAAACATTGACATTGTCTCCATCGTCTTGTATTGTAGAAGATGTCGCCTTCGTTCTCAATGGCGTGAATATTTTCGGTCATAAGGTCTGAATTGCATTGAAGATACATTAAAAATAACCCTTTTGTATGCAACGAATTTGTCCCTTTGGTCAATGAAGACTTGATTGAGAAGAGGGTTTGAGAGGCCATAAATTGGTGAACCTGTTTTTCGGAAAAATTTAAGTTCTCATGAAGATTTTTTAATGTTTTAACTTCGGAAAATGACCAAAGTCTTAACAAATCATTATAAAGCTGAAATTGTTGAAGGGAGAATGTCTTAAATTAATAAAACATTTGAAAACAAGCCTTTGTTTAACATTGTCATGAGTTTAAATTATGTAAATATTATGAAAGTTTGAAATATTTTGTAAACTTGTCTTCGTCGATTCGATTTAATGTTATGAATTTCTGACAAGGCTGTGTGTAGTGCACATCCACTGCTTCAAAAACATCATAAGCAGTTGCTCATCCAAATACGAACCACTGTTGGATGCATGATTGTATTTGCACCGTGGGTGTTGATAGCTAAATCATGCACTTATTATATTTGTTTGCGTAAAATAATCTGAAAGTTTTAACGTTTTGGGAAATACAAACATAAAGAGGAAAGATAAGCGAAAGTCTCCTTGTATAACAAATGTGTCTGGTCAAAAAGACAGGAGGAAGATGAAATTATAAAATTATAAAGATACATAGAGAGAGAGAGAGAGATAGAGTTTATATATATGGAAGAGACCATTCAAATCAATGAAATGGAATAATATAATGTAGAAAATCACAATTAAATGTTGTTTTCATATTCAAAATATCTCTAAATTTGTGTAATTGTTGATTATTAAAATATTAACACATTTTTTATTTATTTATAATAAAATAATCTCTACACCTTCATATTAAAATGTCTCTTATTTAAAGAAATATACATTTTTGGCAAATAAATGCATTCTACCTTCGAATCCCCAGTTGTTTTTAATTTGTTTTTTATAAACTTTTCTCTAAACCTTCAAATAAAAATCTCGTTTCATCATGAATTTCAACTTTCATATAAAATGTATGTTTAAATAAGTAAATATTGATTTCACAAAAAAATTCTAAGTGACACCAGTATAAAATTTCATGTTCCTTATTTTCATTTAAGCAAACTTTTTTTGTAAAATTGTTTTTTTATAATTTTGATAAAATAGCAAAACAACAACCTCAATCAGAGATCAGTTATTGAATTAATAACCTAAGACTGGTGTTTATTGTGGTTATAATAGAAGTAAGTTTATTCTGAAAAAAATTCCAATAGTATTTAATCATTTAAAAATAATTCGACATAATCAATCTACATTAATTGTATTTCTATTTTTATTTCTGCATTGAAGTATTAGACGTTTGGAATCATAATTTATGAAAAACTATTTTTACAACTTATTAAAATTTATGACAATAAAATATTATTTTGTTTTTGTTTATTTTTGACAAAATCATTCTCTTCGTATAATTATCATCAACATAAAAACTTGTGAAAGTTTCAACAAATTCAGGTTTTGCTTAAATTAAGTTGGCAAATTAAACGAATTGAACTATTTTCCTCATTAAATGGTACTTATGAGAATAAATTCACAATGTTGACCCCAAGCTCTATATTTGGCAAAGAATTAAACCTGTGACGTTGGACTAATTTTTCTTATAAGATTTATTTATTTTTATTTGGGACACAGTTACCGAATGCCTTCAGCATTGTTTGATCAAGTGCAGTGTCATTGGTCTAGGCATAATGTTAGTTAGGTATGGTCAGTTTTGTACTTGTCTTTCCCCCAAAACAGGGTTGAAAATGATTATAATGTTTGTTATAAATAATTGTAAAATTTCCATGTAGGGTAAGCATACTAAACGTCGACCATGTGTTATATTTCGACCCCATTATATAAAAACACATTATTTACTAATTATTTAATATTTTCAGCGAATAATTACACTACATTAGCATTAAACCTTTAAGATTCTTGGTACCAAAGGAAATTTAAATCAGCAAACTAATAACCGAAATATGATTAGTTGGATGACGTCGGTCAACTTTACACCCTTGTGCTTAAAGTAAAGGGTCGACGATTAGTAGTCTTACCCTAGTTGATACTTTTATTAGAGGAATGAAACGGTCTTTAATTTATTCTTTTTATTCAGTTCCATTGAAATAAAGTATTTTTTTTTAAGTTTTTTTTTGAATGGAACTGGAATATTTGTTTTGGGCTTATTGTTTTTTTCATTTGTATAGTTTTTTTGTTTCAATTTCAAAGATGTGTTTTTTCATTTTTTATGAATAAATTTCACACCTGTATGTCTTCAGTCAATATATTGAATTCGTATGATCACCAACAATAATTTATTTACAATTGTTATATATGTAAACGAAATCTAATGAATAATTATAATAATAGTGAAGACATGTTTTTGCCATGTACGCAACCAACTTAATTTTCTTTCATTGGTTTGAACTCTTTTAAAACTGTTTTCAATATTTAATAGCTCCATGTCCAGAAGAAATCGGTTTAATTAGCCATTAAATTTACTTTGACAATCAGGTTTCTGTGTTTGAGGCTTTCTAGCACCTTTATTTCTTTTTGTTTGGTTGTTGTTGTTGTTCTTATCATTGGTATTGTTATTTTATTTTATTTTATGACATTGTTATTGTCATGTTATTAATGATTTTAATGCGCTTAACATTATTAACTTCATTAGTGTGATGTGTTTGCAAAAAATAATTGTTGTAATCATTTGAAAAATATTCATAATTGTTAATGAACAATATTCATAATTGTTTATGAAAATATACATAAATGTTCATTAAAAAATCATTCATAACTGTTGATGAAAATATTAATACATTTCGATAAAAATATTAATAAATTTTGATGAAATTATTTATAAATGTTGATGAAAATGCATAAATTTCTATGAGAATATTGATGTAAACATTCAAGATTTGATAAAACTATACAAATGTTGATAAAACCTATTCATAAATGTTGATGAGAATGCTCTCAAATGTAGATAAAAAAACATTCCTAAATGTCGATAGAAATGTTAATAAATGTTAATGTGAATAAATGGTAATATTAATAAATGTTTATAAATGTTTATAAATGTTAATAATTGTTAATGTTTTTAATTTTTTATAAATGTTAATAAATGCTAATGTTAATAAATGTTAAAAAAATAAATGTTAATGATAATAAATGCTAATGTTTATAATTTTTTATAAATGTTAATGTTAATAAATTAATATAATTCGCAAGTGAAAGAAAGTATGAACAGTCTGAAAGGCTCAAGTGTTGAACTAAGGATCGAATGATCAACAGGTTCGAAAGTTTGTTTTTCGTTTTAATTAGATCGGCAAGATACGAAGGAGGCGGTGGAAGGACAGGATGTTAGCAGATGACAATGGCAAGGAATTTTGAATTAAGACGATCGTGGTTTTTAAATTTTATGTGGTTTTGATGTCTTTAGTTTCGGTTGGATATACAAGAAGGAGGACTATTATTAACAGTATTATTATTCTTGTTACTAATACTAATTTAATTTTTTGTTGTTATTACTAATCTTATTTTTATTATTGCTGTTATCACTAATTTTAGTTGTATTATTATTGTTATTATTAATTTTAGTTTTTTTATTACTATTATTACTAACTTTGGTTTTGTTATTATTGTTATTATTAAGTTTAGCTTTGTTATCATTGTTATTATTAAGTTTAGCTTTGTTATCATTGTTATTATTAAGTTTAGCTTTGTTATCATTGTTATTACTATTTTTAGTTTTGTTATTACTGTTATTACTAATTTTATCATTGTTATTGTTATTACTAATCTTAGTTTTATTATTATTGTTATTACTAATCTTACTTGTATTATTATTGCTATTACTAATATTAGTTGTATTATTGTTGTTATTATTAATTTTAGTATTATTATTGTTGTTACTAATTTTAGTTTTATTATTATTGTTATTACTAATTTTAGTTTTATTATTATTGTTATTATTAATTTAGTTTTATTATTATTGTTATTATTATTTTTAGTTTTGTTTGTATTAATAAAACTGTTCTTCTAGTTAATAAAAAGTGTTATCGATATTGCTATAAATAATTAAAGTTGTATTATTGTAATTGATATTGTCATAACAGATGATTATTATTGTGATTATATAATTAAACCAAAGATATAATATATAGTATAATATATATAATATAATTAAACTAATGATATAATATAATATATATAATATATATATAATATAATATATATAATATATATATAATATAATATATATAAGATATATAAGATATATATAATATAATTAAACCAAAGATATAATAATAAGTAGCAACAAAAAGGTTTAGAATAACCGAATGTAAAAGGAGAATCAATTCGGTCGATTTGTGTGACAGAGTTACACAAATTGAAATCTTACCTTCTCGTCGACATTTAATCCGACGCAAATAATTGCAATAATTCTGTCCAGTGGGACACCATAATGAATGATCGTTTGATCCTCTGTCCATTATTCCATTGGCTGCCATACTTGCCACTCGTCTGTTCAGAGCTCGCTCTTCAAACTACATTGACAATGAAATTGAACTCTGGTAATTACAACATAACGTTGATGTTGAAATACAATCAGGTGCGATAATCTATTCTATAATACTGTATGCCCCCCAAAAAATTTATGTCGTCGTCGTCGTTGGCGTCTCGCGTTCACAATTTAGGTAAAGGTAAATGTTGAAGTTTTTATTTTTTTATTGAACAATGTTAATAGATAATGAGATGAATATTGAATAATAACTTTGCTTAATAAATTTTTTTTATATATTATATTTCCCTTAAAAATGACGTTTTATAGTTCAAATAGATAATATTTCACTATATTTATAAAAGGTGAAGGTAAATGTTGAAGTTTTTTATATAAAATTTACAGTTTTTTCTTGAATAATAACCTTCTTTAAAAATAAACAAGTTTCTATAGATTTTTCCCCTAAAAATGAGGGTTTTTATGAACTTAAAATATTTCGCTATTTTATAAGAGGTGAAGACAAATGCTATTTTTTTTTATTTTACATTTATTTTTATAAGTTCAATTAATCTGTCATTTAGTTTTGGTTTTTTACTGAAACCATTTGTTACCTCTATTTTTTTTATTTTTCTTTAATTTTCAATTCATTATACACTTTTTTAATCATTTTGTTATTGTTTAACATTTTTTCTAATTTTTAAACTAAAATCAGTTCAATAAAATCGAAGAATTTTTCTAATTAAATTTTTTGTTTTTTAATAAAGGGGAGAGTTTGATTTAATTAATGAAAAGATTATTTTTTATTACATTAAGTTGGTCGTAAACCAACTTTCACCTTTTTTTGAATATTCTTCAGGGATTTTTTTTTTTCAAAAACAAATATTTGTCTAGTGTTTTATTACTAGATTACTATTTATTACTAGATCCAGTATATTATTTGAGTAATAATGTACCTAAATATACCGAAGTGCATGCACTTGACTTTTTACCAACAAATTGTTTATTCGAAATCAATCGGTCATACAGCTGCGGGTAATGTTGAGAACAACAATCTCTGTCCAGAAAAGTCGTAATTTCAGTTTTGTTTCTTGAAAGTCATTTGTTGTTATTTACTTTTGTGTGTTTCGTTGAACCCACAATCGAACGGTTACGTAATTCCGTCCACTGTAATTGTCATCATTTTTTGTTGAGGTTTCATTATTATGGGAACTTGCTTTGCATTTCAGAGTCTGTTGTGTTGGGCTTAATGATCAAGTTTGTTTTACTGTAAATAACTTTTACAATATATTTCGAAAGTATTATATTGTCATACGATTTTTATTTGTTTTGTTTTTCAGTTTTGCAAGTAACCGTTTTGTGTTCATAGTTGATATTATATTATTGTTTAATAATGTAATGAGTGGCATTTAATTTTTGTATTCATAATATTTATTTAGTTTACTTTTTTATAAACATACCAATTTATTTAAATACAAATATGCATAAATATAGTAAGGTATCAAGGAATGTACATACTAATTATTTGCCACACAGTCTAAAGGAAATTTTAGCTAAGTTATGGAAAGTCTAATTTAAGAATTGAACAGAAAATTTATTGTGTGGCTTTGTCTGTTCAGTAATATAACCAAAAACTTTAATCCGAAACTTTTTTTAAAGTAAAAAGTTCCAGATTAAGGTAAACATTTGGCCAAAGTTACGTCATTGGTTGAGCAATTTTGTTCTGCAGAATCCAGATTAAATCTGAAACAACCTTTCATGATTGAAATACAATTGAATCAAACACTTTCAAACGTATTTTTTATGATTTTGAAAAAATGAAAAAGAAGTAAATGATTTTGTAACACTTTTGCAAAATTAATTTCTGCAGTTCTAGTTTAGGTGTTTGAATTGTGGCTCATTTGAAAGGTGCTGTGAACAAGAAGTTCAACATTGTAATAATTGTGTAGTATGGAAGTAATGGAGAGTACGGGAAAAAATGTGAATTTTCATACTCAGCTACAGGTTTGAGATTATATATATATATATAGATATAGATATATAGATATATAGATATATATATATATATATTGCGGTTAAGAATGTATATTGGTTTTACCCAATTATGTTCTCAGTATGGCATGGTTCGC
>JARUHE010314713.1:0-31933 GCA_031471125.1 Archaeomysis grebnitzkii | reverse complement strand
ATATATACATATATATATACATATATATATACATATATATATACATATATATATACATATATATATATACATATATACACATATATACACATAGACATACATATACTTATACACATACAAATACTTATACACAGACAGATGCAGATACATACACTGGCATATATCCCCATATTTACTCGGATATATGAATGGATCAAGTGAAGTGAATGATGCCGACAGTGGCAACCAACAAAGATGAAAAAAAGCTGGCGAGGGAATAAATATTTTATTAAGTGGATAAAAGAGGAAAGTAAATATTTGGACAAAAATGAGAATCACCTCACCTCCATTACCTAATCAATGTCTCTTAGTTGTGCTCTCAGAGTTGAATTTATGATCGCACAAATTCACTCTTTATTTACATATCACATGCACTATCTCGTCACTTGGTTCTTTGGAGCGAGTGCAAAAGGAATTTCAGGAATTTTGTTTACTATTAATACATTGATCAAATAATTCTGACTGAGATCAAGAGATTCACTCATTCTGAGTGAAAAATGGTAAGAACTTGAACGAGAATTGATGAATACATAAATAACCTGACCAGAGTTAACCTCGCCAACTGAAAACACTACGACTGGAGGGCATCGGTAAGATACACACTGTCAATGATAACAAAGCGAAGTTTCCGTCAATGTTTAATAAGTTTGAAGTAACCAAATACAAAACACTTATCGACTGAATCGAGCACAAGGCGAAAGCGCAAAATGGAAAACTAAACTTAAGCGTTAATTAAAATATGTGGTCTGGGTCGTCTTCATATCATTGAACCTTTGTTAAAACGTACCATACACTACCTTCAATTGAACAAGACAAGATGTTGCAAAAGTTGGAGCGATGGCAAGGCAGGTTTAAGTGTCATTAATTAAACAGTTAATAATATAAAAGCGAATGAACAGAATTAATTAAGTAACTGGAGGCGTATCTTGATTAAAAAGAAGAAATGGCGTTCACTTTATTAAATTGTATATCATATAATCCCTTCAATGTATTATCTACTGCAATTACATTCATTTCATTTTACTTTAATAAACTAGCTACAAACCTTGGTGTTAATTATCTTTTTTCAATCCCGACTTGATATTATTTATTGAAAGGTTATAAGTTATAACAGATAACGTTTGTTCTCAATATAATTTTCATTTAACTCTTCAAACAAAAAAAACTTTAGTCAAACTTGTTGACAATGAAAAAAATAAGCAAACATATTTACAATTACATTTTGGCGATTTTTTCCATAAAACAGCAAAATATGAGAATCTAACAATAATATTTGAGAATATTTTTATGAAAACAAAAAAAACATTCTCTGCATTGCCACATATAGAAACCAGAGAAATATGAAAATTTGAAACTTAAGAAACAAATAAAACTCAATATTATATTTCTTAGAAAAACTATGTTAATAAAATAATAGATCTAAAATCAAACGTTATTGGTAATAATTCAATATAATAATGATGCTAAGTAACAAAACAATGAAGCCATTGCAGTGATAGTAAAATTAAATTTATCATTTGTTTTATTTTTTGAAAGCTTCAGTTTTTAATCTAAATTAATTTCAATGAGAATAATATTAAGTGAAAGAGAAACAATAATAGTTTAAACACTGTGTAAGCAAATCTTTGTCATCTTATTTCATTGGGATTTGAACGTGGCTGTATTCCCCTAAAATCTCATATGCTGGGCTTAACCCGGCTTGGAGGACGCGCTAAAAGTACGCTGCACACCCTTAGGCTTAGGGTAAACATCACTTGAGGTTGCTAGTAATATTAAGGTTGATTGTAATATGTAGCGGGGCTATTATTCTATTATTAACAATTCAAATGGAAATAGTTATAATTTAAATGGAAATATAAGCCATGTAAAGGTAATGGTAGCAATGTAAATGGTATTAAAAATTTAAAAGGGTAATAATAATCATTTAAAAGGGTAATAATAATCATTTAAAAGGGTAATAATAATCATTTAAAAGGGTAATAATAATCATTTAAAAGGTAATAGTAATCATTTAAAAGGTAATAGTAATCATTGAAATAGTAAATTACCTAAATAAAATCTGTAAGTAAATAAATGAAATTGAGTGGACCTTTAATGTTATATACGTGGTTTAAGGGGTGCATGGACAATCGGGATCAACATTTAACTACGAGTGTTTTACACCACTCAACAGAGAAAGCGATTTTATTTCGATTGGCATGTAAGCTATATGAAAAATTCCTACTAGTTTGGCAACATTCAAAGTCTATAATCGAGCAGCCTAAACCACGCACCTGCAGAAGCTATTTATTTTTCGCGTTTGGAAATTAACTCATTGGTGTCATCGGTTTATTTTAATAAATAAGCCATTTTATTAAGAAGAAAAAATGATGAATATTTTTTTAAATGAATAAATTTGTTGGACAAACTTCAAATGCAGTTTCTGAAAAAAAACTTTTATAAAACTGAACACGACCTATTTATTAATGGACCGAGTTTTAAAGCTAAAAACATTTAAATGAGAATTTTTTATCCATGTTTTAGCCGTCGGTTATTTTAGCTATACATCCTGGTTGAGAAGTTGTTTTATTTGTTTTTAATGTGTTCATCTAAAACTAAAGCGCATAAAAAATAGAGAAGAGATGTTTAACTTATTTAAAATAAGGTGTCAACATCTATGTGCTATATCTTAAATATTCAGGAGCCTTGTCCGCTCGAAAAACACCCCCAAAAATTGGCAGGAGCGCTAAAAACGACCCTTACCCAACAGATGAATAAAATTTTATGAAATTTCGTTTTCTCTTAGTTATTCATAGGAAAAACAAATGTAAACATTTCAAAACTATCTTCAACGTATCCATTTTGAACTGGCTCACTATTTACACTAAAGTTATGTAGTAGTATTATAGTAATACTTTTACCGGTAGTACCCATACAAATAATAGTAATTTCTATTAGTTTATAATTCATTGGTGTAAATCCAACCCCTATAATAAATAAACAGTTAACATTTTGTAAAAATAGTTACCTATTATTTAAAGAAAACATAATATATGACTATTTTATTTAGGCCAAGCTGTTATTAAGATCTTTACCTATAAGTTGTATTTAATAAAAAATGCAAAATAAAAAAACTAACATTTACCCTGCACCTAAATTGTGAACGCGAGACGCAGACGACGACGGACTAACCCACGCATTTCTACAGTATTGTAATAGGGTATCCGAGGATGGAATACTAAAAAAAATATATACCTGTCAAAATATAAATCTTTTCATTGAAATGCACGTTTATATCAATTATATATTAATATTTCGAAACTGAAGACTAGAATTATTTAGTATCATTTTCTAAATTTATTTCCTAGCTAACTTTGAAAGATTGGAAAAATAGACATGTACTAAACAAAAAGTACACAATGCATAAAACTGTTGTGTAAAATTTGTCGTATGAATGTATGATACTCGTTCATCATATGGATTCTCGCCCCATTAAAAGAACGAAAAGTATTTTAAATTCAGGGAAACACAGTTAAAGGGTAATTACGACATGATTTATTGCCAGCAGCAAATTAGAAAAGATTTTTATTAATCTAGATCAACTCGCAGTTCGCTTTTGGAACAACTAGATTTTGTCCAGCCATTAAAACTTTAATCATTACAAATAGCAAACGTGATCAAGTCTACGGTGTGTACAAAGTTGGTTCTACTTATTTCATACAAGTTAGCAAAATGTTTTGTTTGACACGACATCAAAATAAAGGTTAGTTTAATTGTATTGGTATATGCAACACAATAGGTATTTTGAAACATTCTAGTCAAGTATTTGTCACACCGTGTAGAAAATATTTTGTACGTTAATTACTCGAGGTTATAATTAATTGTATTGCAACATTGTCATTGCGACATACGTATTTTATAAGACCGGAAACATTTTAACTTTAATCACACAGTATTTCATTGAAACAAAAAATTGCCGAGCCAACAATTGTTGAAACATTGCAGCGAAACGAAATTCAATGAAAGGGAAAATAAAATGGAATCTTTCGCTTCGTGTCCTTAACAAAAAATTTACAACGTACGAAAATAAATCGGAAAAAATTCAATTACTTCCAATTTTGCAACAAAATCTAAAAATTGAAATTTGACTTTATTCCGGTAAATTTGTTTGAAACTTATTCATCATAAAACCAATCTTTTTTTGTATTAATTGATCAACATTTCATTTTTTAAGTTCCTGCAGTTTAGATTCACATTTATTGGAATGAATGAGAAAGAATATGCTCGACGCTTCAACCTACAAACTACAAAAAGCGAACTTTAACTAACAAAAAAAGACGAAAACATCAAGAAGACTGCTGATTAAAGCCGCCAGAATAATACGATTAATTTACAAATCCTCGCCAGGAGAAGCTGATCAAGTCAAAATAAAAATAATTACAATCTTTTTCAATGGTGAAAAAACCATACAATATGACGAGGCGTTGTCATGACAACGAACAATATGGCATTAGATTAAGTACAAGAGCAGAAAATATTTTTATTTACCCAAGATGGAAACTGACATTGCAGATTGTTTATAAAATAGAGATCTGTATCACTTTTAGATTAGGAAGTTTTAACCAATCGTTTATTGACGTTTTCATGTCGGAAATAATTAACATAAAATTAGTTTTGTAAAATCAATTGTGAACTTAATACTCCAGAATTTTGGAAAACAAGTCAATGAAAGCAAAACTTGAACTGTCTTCAAGCAAACAGCAGAGTTTGGAGCTTCCACAGAATTTATTGCCGGAGTGAAAGCATGAAATTTCGTCAACAAAGACGGATTAAAAAAGGTCGCTTTCACAGCTGTCTCAAACGAAGCAAAACAACGGCCACATTTTTACCACCGAGATGTGAAGGCCAAGAAAAAGAGGGCAGAAATTTCATTAAAAATCAACGGATCATTTATTTCGACCTGGATAATCTTTATTGCTAATTTCAAACACATTCTTCTGCAAAAACAAATCATTAACATTTCCATTTTCTTCGTCCAACTTTATTCGATTTTTTTGCAGCATGTTTCCCTCCAAGCTCTGGTGAAGGAGTTTATTTCGTGTATCACTTTTACTTTGTATACACACAAATGCAATATTTGGATATCAATGGCTGCCAAAAGTAATGTTCTCCTTCTCTTATATTATTACACAAGTAAGTTTTCAATACTAACTTGACTGGATTTTATCTATTAAGACAACAGATGGTCAGGGATGAAAGATGTGATTTGAAGCAAGGATCAAGTGCATTACATTAACTATTAATATCAGGACCAAAATAAATTAGGAGAACCAAGGCTCAAAATTTTTATATTTAAGGAACTTGAAACATTTTGAAACAGAATACCCATCATCGACGATTATTTTTTATGCAAGGCTCATCGGAGTGTTTACTTGTGAGCGTTATACACAGATATAATAATATCAACGCTGACTACTACAGGCCTCCCGTGTTACTTGCCATACAATTTTTACCATTACAAAAAAAATGGAAACAACTGGTAGCATAGATACCAGCTATAAGCGTGATATCGACCAGATTTTTCTTCATCTCTGATCAACAAAATAATAGATAAATTATTTTAACATTGATCGAACGACAAGAAAGTTAATCCCGTATCAAGAAAAGAACGTCTTGTGTAATAGGGATTTCGATGCGAAAGGCCTGTACTAGTAATAATTAAAAGTCATTATAACTATTTTTAATAACAATAACAATCATAATAACCATAATTACAACAATTAGTAAAACCATCATAATAATAAATATAACAACAAATTTTAATTACAATTATTATTCAATGAAAGACAATCGTCTAATGATAAATTAAGAAATCCGACGAAAACAAAGAAAAAAGAATTGAAAGAATTTTTTCTGCAAAACAAACGAAGATCAATCGAACGCACGTCGCTGAAGATCAACAAAAATGTCAAATTACACAAAATATTCAAACTTCCATTTTCTTTCATCGACTTTTTTAGTTCTATTTAATTGTCGCCATTTTATTAAAAGCGCTACAGATGTTTTATTTAAAGCCCATCTAGATGTATTATTTAAGTAAAACCTTTCGGCCACGTTTATGGGTAAAAACACAACAAACCTAAACCTAGATAGAGGAGAATCATTTCCTTCCACCACCATTCACACTCTCAAAGACTGAGGAAATGTATTTTTGGAGCTCTGTAAATATTTTTCTCTATAGATGTAAATTCAATTTGTAAATAAAAACACTTTAAAGTGAAAAGTAATTCTGCTTTATTTACATTGATTATTACTTTTCTACATTATGTGGAAGGCTTTGGTCGGTTTCATTGAATTTCCTTCACTTTTCCTCGCAAAAAAGTTAATGTTTGTATATTTAAAGCACGTGAATCACATATCTTGGTTTTGTAAATGTTTTCACAATTTTATCTTCAGTTGTTACACAGCACAAATTCAGAAAAATGGGACCTTACAAAAGGTTTTTACTGTCCCAGATTTTCCAATAACAAATATTAATAATAAAATAACTTTCTAATGTTACATGTTAGAAAATATTTATTTTATATGAAATACAAACCCACATTAGATACTAACGCAACACTTTATATGTTGTATAATGAAGGTTTATTTTTCAGGGGATTACACCAGCAAAATAATTTATATGTTATAACTAACTTTGAATTTGTTATTACAATTAATGAAGGAAAAAATGTTTTGGACAATAAAACTGGAATAGCATATGAATAATTAAACAAATATAGAAATAATGATACATCATTCGTGGTTACAATGAAGTAAAAATAAATAAACAATAGCTTAGAAGCCCACGCTATAATTACGTGTAATTACAGCACAAATATAATTGTAATAATTAAAACAATATTGAAAGGATAAAAAAGCAAGAAAGGTAAGATAATCAATTATAATAATGCAAACACCATTTGTAGTAATAGTAATAACAACAACAGTTTTGTTAAAACAACAATATTATTGATAACAACAACAACATTAACAGTATAAACAAAAAAATATTAAGAGGAAAAACTTAATTGGAAGACAATGACAAGCTATAAAAGAAACGTTTGAGAGAAGAAAACAATTTACAGATTTAACAACATTGCAAAAACAATCAAAGACAGAAGTCTAGGTGACGAGAACAAGACAAAGAAGAGACACAAACGGTCGACAAGACGAGACAAAAAAAGGGAAAAAGAAGAAAGAGCAAAGACAAAATTAATTAATCGCGAAGGCGAATTATGTTTCGAATCATTTATCAACTTGGGAGGTGGTCCGCCATTTTCTTTTTCTTTCGGTGGCAACGTCGGTCACGGGATTGACTCGCTCCATCACAGGTGTTCGACACCCGCTGAGCAAAGGTCAGACGAAATAAAGGGCATTCCGTCCATAAAGTTGATGGAAGCCATATAAAAGTTATCATCAGTAAATGGATTAATTTAAACTTTAATTACTTAAATCAAAAGCAATCCTTCACTTATGTTACCTATAACAGTTATATTACCATTCTATGTAGGATTAATATAATTGGCGATGTTTTATTGAGGATACTAATAGTACTGGTGATTGATGATATTGATAGTATTGGCAATGACAATAGTATTGGAGATTATATTTATAGTGACATTGATAGTATTGGTGAAAATAGTGATGATACTGTTAATATTAGTGATGGCATTGATAGTATTAATGGCATTGGTAGTATTTGTGAAGACATTGATATTATTGGTATTAATGACGACATTGATAGTGCTAGTGATGGTATTGATAGTATTAGCGATCATACTGTTAATATTAGTGATGACATTGATGGTATTAGTGATAACATTGATAGTATTAGCGATTATTCTGTTAATATTAGTGATGACATTGATGGTATTAGGTATAAGATTGATAGTATTAGCGATGACTGTTAATATTAGTGATGACATTGATAGTATTAGTGATAATGTTAACCGCAACATTGGTAGTGATGGAGGGGGGAGGGGAAGTGGTATCAATAGCAGTGGAAGAGATCAGAGCCAGCCGAGTCCGGATTTAATTGAGAATGAGTAGAAGACAAATCAAATTGTGTTAACATTTGCATTAAATATGATTTGTCTGTCTCTTTAGAGCACGGCCAAAGAAATGAATTATTTGTCACATAAATTAACTCTTTCGCATCAACAAAAACCACCAAATGTGGCAGCAAAAAAACATTCTGTTCTTAGTCATTAATTAAATATTTAGTTCACAATTCACACAACATTCGCTTCAATCAATCATACATTTGCATCGAATTAAATAAACTTTATCTCGACAATTTTATTAACAAATTGTTCTTATTATAGAATGTTGACATATTTCAATTAAGGTTATTTGTATTGAAGTTAAGTCGAGAGGTAAAACACTGCTTGATTATTCAAACAATTACTCAATAAAGAACAAAATAGAAAAATTTGTTAAATAAATAAACAGAAATGTTCGTCGTACGAATTTGAGGAACATAATGTTGAGAAATGTGGATCGTTTGTCTGTGCATATCATTATGGTAATCGCATTCAAGATTTCCGCAAATAAATCATGGCAAGAATTTCTGAAATTTTGAAATATGAAAACTTATATCCTTCCGAGCTCTCAGCCATTTTATAAAATCATTTCCGGCCATTTTTCCAAGTGTCTTACAAAATATAATGAGTCAACAAATGTTAAAGTAACGTAACTGTACAATATATAGAAATACGTTCACCAGTGCATCCCTTGTGCACATATATTAGTTTCCTTTAGAGATGCGTAAACAAGAATTCCTTGGGCTCATATCAAGTCTATATAAAAAACACATATGATGCATAAACATTTAACTTAAATATATTGGAAGTAAATATTTTAGAAAAGTGGAAAAACGTGTTAATTGTTCACAAATTATTCAAAATTGAACAGGTCATCAACCACGCTTCAACAATCTAAGCAATCGGACCAATGCATTTCAAATTACAACTGAATCTGTTTTATTGGTTGGTTATTAATGACAAGTTATTACTTATTTGTATGTGATAGGAACAGTAAATGCAGCTTTCGGCAAACCGTTTGAGATGGTGTGAGGGTGAGAGAGATTAATGACAAATTGATATTTGCATTCAATTACCAATTGCCATACCTGAATATGATCTGCGAGATGAAAAGAAAATTAAATGTGAGAAAAGAAGAAAAACAAAGTATGTATTTGAAAGTAGCTTTCATTATTCGTTTTCCTTCTTTTCTCCCTTTCCACCTTTGCCTTTCCCTTCCATTGACCACTTCCACATCATCAAATTCAATGTTTGATCCCAAATCACACCTAATCCTGCCTTTTGTTCGTCTGGCGACATTTTATCTAGAAATGATCTTCGGACTTCATCATCAAAAACCATAATTATGTCGGCACGTCTCATTTTAGCTTGGTCATTAATTTGACGCAACTTCGTTACTCACATGTATCAGTTTATTTTTATTTTTATAAAACTTTATTCTTTTTTTTGACGAAGCTATAAATTCGATGTTGGTGTAGTTCATAGTTTTTGCACAAACATGAACATTGTATTGCATAATCAATTGAAGCTAATTGGATTATTTAATGTTGCGACCCTTCAATATAAAATAATTCTATTCAACTTTACCAGAAGGTTACATTTAAATTACTAATTTATATGTGCATCAAACAATTTTTGTTATATGTAAATCTAAACAAATGTACAATAACAATTATATTTCATTGTGTCCTCTAACAAACAACAAACAAATAACAAACAATGCTCACACTTCATTCAATTCAAATTCAAAATTAAATGAAACAACAGATTACATTTATACTCAAGTGTTGATCAAACAAACATAAAACAATAATGTTTGAAAGAAAATAATAAATGAAAGTGAAGTGTTAATAAAATAAAAATAGTAGTTTAATTTAATCCAAAAAATAAAAACAAAACTAAAAGTATGCATTAATGAATCAACAAATTATATCAATGCAACTAATCATCTTTTACAATTAAAAATAACCATAGGACCGCGGTCAGCTACGAATGCTGCCTGGAGTTTAAGGCTGCGTAAGCAAATCTCATTGGCACTGGCTCGACTCTACTCTAAGGCTATTTCATTGGGATTTGAACGTGGCTGTATTCCCTTGAAATCTCGTATGCTAAGCTTACTCCGGCTTTGAGGACGCACCATATGTCATCTGCATATCGTTAGGGTACAAATCCCATGTGTAATAGTAAGGTTTATATATGAAGCAGGCATCGATCGATCAAGTTCGATTGGACCCGCTGTATAAAAGCCCCAAATATTATTTAATATTTAAAAAAAACTTAAGTTTATTTCGACATAGAATTGGTTTTTGTAGTTCCAACAAAAAGACTACAATGTTTTATAGAATGTAAGCTTGAACATGAAAATATGGATGTCCATACTAATTTTTCACAAAAGGTTTTCTATATCAATAACAATAGGTTTGTAAAAAAATGTTTCTTAGTTACATGAAATGTTCACTTCATAAATATTACTAGTACGCCGACAAAGGGGCACAACACGTTCGACAATAATTTAATCATACGTTAAAATGAAATAAGCCTCCAATATGATGGGAAACATAAATGAATAATAATGACGGAACTAATTACAATAATTGAAACGAATAGTAAAATAATGATAATAAAATCGACACAACTTCGAAACAATTTAGAAAAATGTGAAAGATTATTTGGAAAGGAAACAAAAATGTGAACTGTACAACATCCATTATGAAGTTTTTGAGAGAGGCTGCCAAGGAATAATCTGCAGACTATTCTTCCATAAAACATTTTCCTCGCCAGGAATGATGTTGATGACGTTACAATATTGAACATTTTTGCATAAAGTGGCTTCGTCGTGATGTTCAACATTTTCAACATTTATTACTGCAAAAGCTTCATTACAAATTGCAGATTAAATTTCATCAAGTTAATCCAATAATTAATCTAATTTATTTACACGGGATCAAAATAATTGTTCTAAAGTTTTATTTCAAGATAGATTGCAGCCTTAATTCAATAACGATGCATCAAATTACAAAATGAAGAGAACTTACATTCGTTATGTCAGTTTAGATAAGAAAAATATTTATTATCTCCGAGCCTTCAACTGATAATATTGATAAGGAAAAAAGTAGCGAACTATATAATGTAATACCAAACAATCAAAACTAATATGATATATATGACAATAAAGATAAATATTTTTGAAAAAGTTGAATTGTTTTCTTGTATTTGAGGTTTAAAGAATAGATTTGAAGAAAGTTAATCTCGCCTCAGGCCTGTCAATGTCAACAAACAGCAAAACACGAAAATATTTCTGAAATACTTTATTCTTACAACCAGAACAGAACACACAACTTCAGTTGAGCTTTAAGAATAGTTTATCAAATGGACAAAAAAGGCAATGGGGGCACCCCTGCAGAAAACCAGGGGGGGGGGGATTTCTCCTTTTGGAGCCGACATGAAATAAAAACATTCGCTGAAGAATCGAAGTGAACAAAAATTCTCAAATCATCTGTTTTTATGACTGCAATGCAATGTGTTGGTCTGCGAGAGAGATTTGCTGATAAAACACACTTTAATGTTTTCTTATCACTAAAATGGTCATAGACACAAAAAACAGGAAGAGAACGAACCTTATTCTTTTCTATTTATTGCTCTATTTCACTCTTAATAGCAGATGGTACCTCGTTGTTTTTGTCAACTTAATTAGCATTGATCACAATTCGACCAAAAATATGTTCGATCATAATAGCATTTAAATACATTACGATTGTCAAACAAAATATTCTTCATGTATTGCATGCGTTCAATATCGGTTGAGCTTTTGGCTTAATTAAGCATCTAAACCTAGCTGAACGAACTCTCCTCCACTTTTGTGGAGCGAAAAATAACAGTTCAGACTTTCAATTCAGCCGCTTAGATGCTCTTTCATTCTTACGATGAACCCAAAAAATATTTCAAATGAAAGATTCAATTTAAGGTTATTTTGGCTTGACGAAAAATAGTTAGAAAATAGTTGGTATTATATTCGTGGTTGTGAACAAAAATGAATGCTCCATCAAACGCTAACCAGCCTAAGTGTTCATATTGGCTGGCCAAAGACGAACAATATTTTCCGGCATTGCATTGTCCGAGGGTGCAGTGTCGAACATAGTAAGTGTCAATCAATAGCTGTGGATTTAACGGAGGTGGGATAGACTATAGCTTAGGGCCTGTGCGTTAGTAAATGAAAAAACTCACATTAATTTTTAGTTTTATCCGAATTGGCAAGGTTTTTTCTTATCTATTATTTTAGCTACGAAAGTAAACATAAAATTTGCACACATAATTCTTTTTTATATAAAAAGGATTTACAAATGGAAACAAAACAAACTTCGATAACATGTTTATCTTTCACGTGTATTCACCGCATTTACATGTCCACTTGAATCATAACATTAAAAACAAATTAAAATTTAAACAATCATGAAATCGATGTTCAAACTGAACTGAACAGAAGACCGAAAACAAATGAAGAAAAAAGAGAAGTCGAGACCAGAACAAATCCACCTTTAATTGACTGTCACATATGAATTAATGACCGCCATTAATTTAATTAGAGTTCAGTGGATAATTATTTTGCGCTCATTTGTTCCCATCTCGAAGACACTCTTTCCTCCATGTTTTCCTTCCTCAAAAGCCGAAGACAAGTTTACTCTTCTTCCTCTTTGCTCAATCGGTCGAATTTGTTCATTCAATTGAGTCTTGCATCACAATCCGTGTAGTTCAGTCGATGGTTAAACCATATCTTCACATCTCGTTGTTTGAATAAACATGAGGAAAAGTAATGAAAAACAAGGAAATAGAAACTAAACCTATGACAACTATGACCAGTTACACGAAAGCTCGTGTATTATTGAATATACTTTTTTGTGGGATTTCAAACAATTTTACAAAGTTACAATCAAGAAATGTAGTTGTTCATAGAAAAACTATCTTATTAAAAATAAATCGTATTCTATTACATTAAAAAAGAAGCACCACATATTGTTGAGAACACAAACAAATATTATTTAAGAAAGTTCTGTTTATTTAAAAAAAAGTTTGTATTTTTCATTAAAATCACAAACAACATTCTATTAAACTAAAAAAGAAGTTGCTGAGACAACCTTTATAAAAAATTATTGTTGAGCAACAACACAGTTACCAACAAGCAGAGGACCCAAAATAGTAGTCTTCACACTGGACTTAAAAGCCATAAAAGCAACGAAAACAAAATAAAACACGGTAAATATGCTGAAAGCTCTCACTACCACACACTGGTGGGAGAATCAACGAAAAAATGATAACCAAATACTAAACCATATATAAATTTATAATAGAATACGCCAACACAATCAGGTTATCCATAACATCAGCTAACATAAAAAGCCTCAAACCATACAAAACATCGCACTGCGAACAGCCATATGATGCAAACTAGACGCTCAACACCTACACGAAGAAACTAAAATCCTCCCCCGTCAAATCCCATTTACAACTACACGCCTACAAATTAAGGAAACTGCACAACATCCAAACCACTCATACCACCTCCGTACACAACAACAACAAACAAGCAACCTACACTATTCAACAACAGCAATAAATAAACCGTCAACATGGACGCGACCCTCCAACATACAACACATCAAACTTTCAAACAACATCTGGATCTCGTACACACACGTAGTCACGAGCCACACAAATTCCAGACCAGGAAAATAAAATCCTCAACAAACCAGCCCTATGTATAGATCACAGTGAAAAACTCGCATATAACATGTGCAGAACACTTGCACAACTCATACGAAAAAAAATCCCTATACCTTCACAATATAGCTCTCGACACACCCAACACTGCACACCTGTTGGCATGGCTGCGGCCCTGGCCCAGAGACCATCTGGACAGTTCCGGTGGGGGCGTCGTACTTGTTTTTCGAATCTCGACGACGACAACAACCACCACCACCACCACCACCAAAATGTTTATGACAATATTGCTGGAAAAATAAGACAATCAACTTTTGTTCAAGAAAGTTATATGGAACTCTTCAAATAAAGTTGTTTGACACCAATTGATTTTCAGGCGCAGACGACAGCGACTGAAAAATAAAAAAGTATGTAGATCTTTCACCTATCGTGCCGATAAAAACATGACTCTTTTTTCGTTAAAATCAAAATTTTTCCATTAAGTTTAAAAATCAGTAGTGTATTTTTTGAGGATACCCATAAAGAATTCTTTTTAAACAAACCTTTTTGTATAACTTCATAAAAATGTATGAAGCAATATTGAATGGTGCACACGCCATACACGCCCATAGAACTAACGACAAGGCGATCACAATAGCTCATTTCTGTTATTTCATAGCATGCGCTCTAAAAATTAAGCAAATGCAGTGAAAGAAAACAAACAAACACATTATGTCAAAAAGTGGATTTTTGTGAAGAAATATCTTGGAAAGAGATTTCATCGTTTATTTGTCATTTATTGGCACTCTGCGAACATTTACAATCCTTGAAACGAACTTCATTAAACATTCGCAGACATTCAACCTTTAATGATCGTGAGAACATTCAGGCTATGGTATCGAGTTTTTTCATTCGTAGTTATTATATTATTTTATATTATACGTCTAAATAAGACATTCGTCATAATTTCTATAAATTGTGATGTCATTAGATGAAACAAACTTATAGACCTCTCATTGAAGCCGATTTCTTGATTAGATGACACTTTAGTGCAGCTACCCAGACACAATCAAACAATAGGAAATTCAGACTTGTGGCGTGGCAAGGTCGACAACGTTCTAAGGAGCATGACACTTCAGATCAAACTCCTAAAACCATTTTTTGTGAAGTTTATCACAATCACAAACTTGATTTGGTGCCTTTCTTCATACTAGATATATTCCTTTGTATTCAGGGTTAGTTTTACTACTCAGTATAGTTAACCAGATGATGAACATTTTCATTTCAATGTCGAACATGAAACCTTCTGGAGGCAAATTGAAAACAAAAATAATATCTGGTTAGAAACGTTTATTCATGAAAAATTAATTAAGAAACAAGAAACATTTCGAATAGTTTTATTAAGTCAAAATATATTTGCACAAGAACTTGAAAGTCTTTTGCAAACATTTGCGTGGATGTTGCGCAGAAAAACCAATTGAAAAATATTCAAACAGACAGGTTTATAATTAAGGGGCGGGGCTCGTTATTTATTAGTTATCATCTTTAAAACTCGGATGAGTAGCAAACAACTCTTCCGCTTAATTACGTGTGTTTAATCTTTATCAGCAAATTAAAAAAATTATAAATGGTAAAAAAATTATAATTTTATGTATCACAAAATAGCTTTACTCAAAAAATGAGGTATATGGAAATTATTTATTGTGGTATATGGAAAAAACTTTATTTGCCCCCTAACCCCTCATCCAATCTCTTTTCACCCCGTCTATTCTCCCCTCTCTTGAAACGAATAATTATAGGATAATCAACTGCCTAAGTTTGAGGGAGAACTCATTTGCATTTTTGGTTATTTATATACAATTTATATAATTTAAATGATTATTCAATAACAAATATAACAAATATAGACTACTCACAAATGGATACAAAACAATTTCAAATATAGATAAAATTGAGGTCTAAGTAAATAACAAATGTCCTGTTCATGTGCACATAAATACACACAACAAAACGTACACGCACATTTTTTGAAAGATGTGCACATTAATACGCACGACAATACATACATACACACACATTTTTAATGGTGTTTATATAATAAACACGATAATACATATACACATATATTTTAAATGGTGTGTATATAATGCACACAACAATACGTACACACACATTTTGAATGATGTGTACATAAATACACACATATTTTGAATAATGTGTACATAAATACACCCACATATTTTGAATAATGTGTACATAAATACACATACACACATTTTGAATAATGTGTACATAAATACACACACACATTTTGAAAAATGTGTACATAAATGAACACAACAACATGTACATACACATTTTGAATATGTACATAAATACACACAACAATACGTTCACATACTTTCTTTGAATGACAAATATATGTTGGCCAAAGCAATTATTTCAGAGTAATTTTAATTTAGACAAAAATATACATTTAATTTCATGGCTATTAGCATAGGAATATTTAATCATTTTTAATCATTGAAAATGGCGAAAAACAAAAATGTTACTTATTGATGTTATCCAACTATAGCAATGGAGAACATTAGTCTTTCCACAACGAGTCTATTAAGCAATTGTTGATGAATACATCTTTCAATAGTGTCATGCAAGAAGTAGTTCAAATTAAGATAGTCTACTTTAAAAAAATCGAAAATCGGTTATATGCACCGACATCAGCTCATTTAAGTGGAATAAAAACTAAAACAAAGATGGAATTTCGAGATAATACAGAAGATAACAAAGCGAAAACTAAACAAATGGACACGAAAAATAGAAGTAGACAAAATGGAGCGAACAAGAAAAAATGCATACAAAAGAAGAAGATAAAGGAGAACACACAGCAAAGGTGAGGAAGAAGAAGAGAAAATATGCTTACCTGAAGAGCTAATAAGCATGTCAAAGATGATAGATTGATTCTGCCATTAAAATAATTTGTTTAAGCTTCAAAATGAATTCGTTTCGATAAACAAAGAATTTCGGATCAGTCATTCAATCAATTTTTCATCTTTATTCTGTGTCCCTATTTCAAGATAATATTTATTCCACCCTTTGGACCTTGCTAATCAGTGCAGTAAGAGAGGAACATATTGAAAATAGCTGTAATGTGTATTTTTAATTATTTCATAAATGAAACTAAAACAAAATGGTTTACTTTCAACTTTAATTTCAATGTTTTCGATAGTCACAACAATTGATCAGTTTGAATAAATGAATGTCCGGCGCTGCACTATGTTGTATTCTCGCAGTGGATGTAAACTCAGAAAACGGTGCCAAATCAAGTGAAATTTAGATCCACAACAGAAGTAGTCCTTCAATATTTTTGTCATACCAAACGAGTGATCACACGTCGTTGCAACACTAAAATTACTCAAATTTATCCAATTAACCAAGTTAATCAAAGAAAGAATTTCGTAATACAAATATTTGTAATCAACTGAACAACATTTTCTTCTCTACGAAAAAATCTCTGGGAAGGAATGCTGTAATAAAAAATCTATTAAAATAACGGCCAATGTTGGGATTTTCAACATTTCTTCTGATAAGGCTTTCCTTTATTAATTATTTTTTTCTTGTATTACTTTTATAAACGATTCTGTATTTTTTATCTATTAGTAATTTAGTAATTAGTAATTTTCATTCTTTATCTATTAGTAATTTAGTAATTAGCAAGTTTCATTAACAATTCTCTATTCTTTATCTATTACGTTTTTTAAGTAAAAAAAAATTGTATTCATATCATTTTGATTTTTAGCAAAAATTAAATTATCAACTAATTATAAAATGGAGCTTTAAAATTTGAACTTGATTGTAAAATGTAATTTTGAAGATTGAAATTTTAGCTGGAATTGTATTTGTAACATTTGAACTCTTATTTCCACTAAAATATAAGGTTTAAAAGTATATAGGCACACATATGCAGGATATTTTGGAGCAAACACTATAAAATAAAAAAATTGTCTTTAGAAAAACGTATCTAGATAACTTGGTTTAACTTTTTAATGTATAAAAGTCGAACCATTTTACCCATACTAACATTTCTCAGTTTAAATCTATTTATTTATTCACTATTTACAACATAGGTTTACAGTGCCATAGAAAAACAAACAAAAAACGGTCAAGGCTGAATATTAAATACAAATTCAACAACAACATTAATAACAATAACAATAATAATAATAATAATAATAATAATAATAATAATAATAATAATATTAAATTAAATATAAAATCAAGAATAACAATAATATTTACATGTTGAAAAATGGTGGGAATGAGATGAATAACGGAAAAAGAATAAATGAATACAATTGTTTTACTAAACTCAGTACGAAGTAACAACCAAAGTTTGATTTCACAGATCAATGAAATGAAAATGTTTTATTGGTAAGAATTTCAGATATTACATGGATAGTCAACAACTAGTTTCTAGCCAACGACCATAAACGTTTAGCATTCCTGTGAATAGTCGAAAATATTTTAGTAATTTCAACTAAATAGGAATATAGTTCTTCATTTAGTACCTTTGAATGTTGTTTATGTAAGGCTTGGTTTAAGAGAGCTAAGCTAAGGGGATACAAATTCAAGTTGTATGCAACTGTTCACCTTTAAACTGAACAAAACCATCAAGCTCTGCTTTTGTTTTTACAACAAAAATAAACAACGTTAGTGTTTAGTGTTAGTAAAAATAGATACGTATTATAATTACCATCAGTAGCCATGTTAATAGTGCGCCGTTGGTAACAATAATAAAAAAAGCAAATGCAATAAACCTACCGAAGGAGATAAGAGCTATAAAGTGACGTCATCTTCTAATAAATCCATCAAATAAGATGACCAACATTTATGACATTTTAATGTAGAAATACGCTAGTAATGAAATTGTGTGCAAATGACAAATGCCTTCTTGACCGCCTATGTTAAAATATCATAAATTAAATGCCCTCAATGCCAGTTATGTTAAAATAATATACAGTAAATGCCTTCAGTGACCGCCTATGTTAAAATGGGAAGAAATGCGAGTCGAGCACATCAGTGTTTCATAGTCATCATCACAACAACTGTTCTGGCATTCAGGAGGAAAACAAATTAACTTTTCACCATTGTTTACGATCATATGTTTGACCCTTTTGTGCCGGCTCAATTATTAACAAAGACTTTATTACATTAAAGCTAGACTGGATAACAACTATTATTGCAAAGGAGAAAATTTTCCTTTCGGGGTTCAAAGGGTCAAGGGATAATTGTTAACAATGGTGGAAATTAATTACGAATTTAATGCCCGATAAAAAGTTGTGCCAGGGATTGTTCGCGCTTTAACGTCGGCAAAAAAGTGTATCACATCTAGAGAAGGCAAACACGTCTGACGTTTATTAATTATTATATCATTCTATGATTAATACCAACTTTTATCACCATGCTTATCACTTCCACTGACATTATTATACTAGTAGTAATACTATTTCTCCAATATTTCTTCAATAATGATAATACAAATTTTAATTTACTTTTTAACGAGCGTTATCTTTTTGTTTATACTTAAAATAATTTATTTTCCTACATCAGGCTTTAAAAATGATCGAAGGCAACCAACTCACTGCAATAGAAGACAAAGAATGCATCGCATCTTACCTGCAAGGAAAAATCAAAATTTTACATGAAATGTGAAAATTACAGACAACATTTTTGGTGAATCACTTGCGCAGTATTGGAAAATTTACATAAATTCATAGAATATGTTCGGAGGAAGTAGGAATATTGTTAAGCTGTGTTTGAAAACCCAGCTTCTGTATATGATCTCTGATTATTGTTGTTGTTGGGACGGTGGATGATTTGTGGATTCTGCCATAGTTTTGCAGTTTTTCAAAATAAGATATGATAACTTTACAGAAAAGTTTGTTTAAATGAAAATAAAGAAAATAACATTCTACACTGGTATCACTAAGATTTTTTCTTAAAGCAATATTAATTTATTGAAACATACATTTCATAAAAAAAAACTTTAAATTCATGGTTAACCGAGATTTTTATTTGAAGGTTTGGAGAACAGGAGATTCTAAGGTGGAATACCTGAAGGACATTTTTGCCTAAAAATTATACTTTTTTAAATAAAACACTTTAAGATTTTTTAGACAGGTCAATTTATCATGAAATTCGTGATTAGGCAAATTTATTTTAAGGTTTAGAGACATTTTTATTATAAACAAATGAAAGAAAAAGGGTAAATACAATAATATAAAGAACTGTATTGAAAAATGGATATAATAGGGCATCCATCAACCAGAGGTAACAAATGGTTTCAGCAAAAGACAAAAACTTAGATTACAGATTCATTGAACTTAAAAAAATGTAAAACAAAAAATACTTATTAAATAACGAAATATTTTTAGTTCATTAAAACCATAATTTTTAGGGAATATATATAAAGAAACTTGTTTATTTTTTAGAAAAGTTGTTATTCAAGAAAAAATTGTAAATTAAAAAAAAACAGTATTTACTTTCACCTCTTATAAAAATAGTGAAATATTTTCAAAGTTAATTTTAGCTATAAAACTACATTTTTTGAATAAAATATAATTTATATTTTTATTGAAACAAAGTTATTATTCAGTTTATCTATAAACTTTAATCAATAAAAAATAAACTAGTTATGAGGCTTAAATGTAGAGCGATTATTGATTTTTCAAATGTACACGACAATTGTAAAACTTTAAAAAATTAAATAATAAATAATGAATTTCTTTCAAACTATATTGTATTTATACATGCATATTTATTGTTAAATTCTGAAAAACATTTAAAAAAAATAAATACTTGAACTTTTTGTTCAATGTGAAATATTTTACAAGTTATTTCTCCTCATTTAAACCTTAAATAAAAAAAATCTGAAAGTATCCAAGAAAATTCTATTGAATCATATTGTAAGCATATTGTAAGCATATTAATTGTTCAGTTCTGAAAATTTGATGCAAATATATTTAAAAACAAACAAGTTATCAAGAAAATAAAAACTTGAACCTTTTGTTGAATGTCCGGACGACGACAACGACTTCGTTTCACTCGCTCGACAAAAAAGCTTTAACATTTACCTTCACCTAAATTGTGAAGGACGCGAGACGCCGACGAAGGACTGACCCACACATGTCGATTGTAATAATGTATCCGTAGGATGGATACCCTAAAAACCGAACATTTCCGAAACTTTTTCAACATACAAACACAGCTTTTAATGCGTACCATTTACTCGTACTTGTTTCATTTATGCTCGAGGTGTCAAGTTAGCAAAAAGAAATAATTTGGATTAAATTTATGCTTGAGGTGTCAAGTTAGCAAAAAGAAATAATTTGGATTAAATTTATGCTTGAGGTGTCAAGTTAACAAAAAGAAATAATTTGGATTAAACATTCAAACCATGGCCATATTCCAACCTCAACTTTTTCCCTTTGTCGTACATTTAGCTTTTGTTTAATATAAAAATATGTTGACTAATGAAGACATTTTCAATGAAAAGAATAAAAACAAAAGATGTAAATAGATAAAAAGAAATGAAGAGGCCTGAATGCAATAAAAAGATGAAACGAGATATAAATTATGTAAATAAGATAATTCCTCTCATCGTATAATAATAATAAAAGAAAAAATATATCAAACATTTTTAAACATTTCTTTTTTGCCAGAAAAAACAATTTTCATCGTTTCTTTCGCGGTCAGATTAACATTATATATTCACGAAATGTTTAGCGAATTCCACACAGCGAACATTAAATAATATTTCATACAAACCAACCCCGCCCACGCACGCCCTATGCTCAAACCGTGTAGATGTTTTTGTTGAGGTGCTAATTTGTATGCGTTATCCAATGTTATGTATGCAGTGCAAGATAGTTTACTCATGGTTTCTCAGGCACGCATTTAAATATCCAAAGTTAAAATGTATTTACCAACGCACACCAAACTATACATTAAATGCACACAACAACATTTATGAACACTTTGTTAAGCATAGTAATATTTATTCACACGATGTGATGGAGATGAAAAATCACTATTGAAACAAAATGGATTATTGAAGGCTATTAGAACAGGCGAAAGGTGTTGATACATTATCAAAGCACAGCAAGTTGTCGTTGTGATGGTAATTCAGACGTGCAATTGCTTTTATATCCACCCGTGGAATTCACATTCAAGTATTTTCACCAAGAATATTCTGTTAAGCATAGGCACAATGGTTTGTTTTAACAGAAAAAAAAACGGATTTTATATAATTATGAAATATTAATTCAATATTTGGACAGTTCAAACCATTCCAAACACAAAAAAAACATCAACAATTAAAATATTTTTATAACTATCTAAAAACAAAGTCTCAGCTAATAAGGTTAAGAAACGGAATATCCTCAGTGAACTAGTTGGATCTAAACACCAGATGGGTTATAGTTTAATGATTAGTTAAACATCGACATTAACCACTTTATATGAATAATTACCTCTCACAATCTATATTATATTGGTCATTCAAACAAACACGATATAAACGAGATACAGTATATGTAGAAACAATGAATAGAAAAATACAATTCCCAATGGATCAAAAATGAAATAAAAATCAAGTTTTCTATAGCCGAACGACAAATAATACGGAATTAAAGCAATAATAATGGACATCCAAGATTATAAATAATGGAATTTATTCGACGTTAGGCGATATAAACAGAGGATAATGAGAGCCCATTAAACTATATATAAGCTTTGACAAAACCAAAATTTAATAGACACTAGGCTATAAAGTTTTTAAAAGGCGTTAGGCTATATAACGAACGTTTGATATACATTAGGCTATAAAAAAAATACAAGACTATAAAAAATAACAAGTCATGTGAATAGAGAATAAAAGACTACGTACGGATAATAAAGAGCCACATAAAAAGATCATAAAAAATAAAAGAAGGTCTCCTAAAAAGAAAACAGAAGGCCAAGTAAGAGAATTAGGTTCGACATGAAAAGATAAAGATTTTGAAATAAATTTATCAAAGTTATGTAAACTTTAAAAAATAATTAAAGCCTCTATAAAACTATCAATCATTTTTAAGGAATGAAGGGGTTGAGAATAAAAACTTGTAACATTACTAATAAAATTCATAGTTTGTACAATCAAAATTTAATAAACCCCAAACAAAATATTTTAACCTAGCTTTACCTCGCTAGACAATTAACATTTAAAAAGAACAAAAATATATAAAAACAGAAGTAATGCATATATGATAACATAAAAATCATTTTTGAAAAAGATTTATCTTTCTATTTCAAACTAGTAATCCAAGAACCAACCAAATGGTTCAAATGTCTCCCAACCATTTTTTTCAATAGTATTTCTATTTAAAAAAAAACATTTAATCAAAATTTACCTTAGAGACTATTGATGCATACTTCATTTCCTATCCTTTGATGCATAAATAAAAACAAACTATGAAAAAATTGTTTATTTTTTTAAATTAATTGAATGAAAAAATACATAAAAAGTATCCAAATAAAAATATATATCGACATATCAAACCCAATAATCAAGCCTATATGAAATAAAATGTTAAAAGTATAGATGATATATAAGAATTAAAGTCCCTGTCGAACGCCTCCGACGACGACATCGGAATGGCTACGCATATTTAAAGCTTCGCTACGCACACTCGATATAAAATTGTAAAAAATTATACAACACAATAAAATGATGTACAAGAAATGTATACCGCTACGAAAAAAAGTAAATAAAAGGCTACGAAGAAGATGAAAGGATAAACGGCAAGTAAAAGGCTACGAAGGTGAAAAGATAAATATCAAGTAAAAGGTTACGAAGAAGGTGAAAAGATAAATAGTAAGTAAAAGACTATGAGAAAGGTGAAAAAAATAAATAGTAAATAAAAGGTTACAAAGAAGGTGAAAGGATAAATAGTAAATAAAAGGCTACGGAGAGGTAAAAAACAAATACTTAGTAAAAAGGCTACGAAGAAAGTGAAAAGATAAATAGTAAATAAAAGGTAACGAAGAAGGTGGAAGGATAAATGATAAGTAAAAGGCTACGAAGAAGATGAAAAGGTAAATAGTAAATAAAAGGTTATGATGAAGGTGAAAAGGTAAATAGTAAATAAAAGGTAACGAAGAAGGTGGAAGGATAAATGATAAGTAAAAGGCTACGAAGAAGATGAAAAGATAAATAGTAAATAAAAGGTTATGATGAAGGTGAAAAGGTAAATAGTAAATAAAAGGCTACGAAGAAGGTGGAAGGATAAATGATAAGTAAAAGGCTACGAAGAAGATGAAAAGACAAATAGTAAATAAAAGGTTATGATGAAGGTGAAAAGGTAAATAGTAAATAAAAGGCTACGAAGAAGGTGGAAGGATTAATGATAAGTAAAAGGCTACGAAGAAGATAAAGGCAACACAATTAAATAAATCCTAATTATAAACTCACAATCGCAAATCCTTTAAGAACCGAACAAAGACGTTCTTCAAATCCATTTCAAACTCTTCAATGTTGTCATAAATTTGAATGTCTTTCCGAGATTACAGCCTCGGCGACGTTCAACTTTTGTTCGATGTGGTTTCGTTTAAACTTTGAAGACTATTCAACCACCGTCCCATAGTAACATAAAAAGCAAAGCTATGCCAAAACTATCGGACAAATTGTCCGTTCCATAGTCATTTATCAATAATGTACATATAACTTTTGAAGACTGAAAATACAATCAGCTTGAATTTATTATTTAATAATAAGAACATAAAATCGGAGATTGACAATCCATGTTGTAAGCCTCGCATCATAGGAAACAATGTGTCTGCGCAGATTGTAAGGCACAAAACTTATCAAAGTAAATACTTGAAACTGCTGTACTTTGCTCCAATTGAAACATGAATTCCCTTTGATGATCCAGAACTAGCTTTCTCTTTACATAATAAATTGTTAGATCGTTCAAAATAATTGACAACAGATCTGTATTTGTTAAATAAATACTGGTTGTTGAATAGCTTTCGAGATAATAAATAGCACAGAACTGCTATTGATTTAATAAATAGCACACAACTGATATTCAATAGCAACAAGAGTGCTAACAACCATGGTTATCAGAGAGCATTCGTGTAGTCTTGTAATGCTAAAGATAAATAGTTTCGCCACACCGTAATAATCAATGGCCATAACCGAACAGATTCGCCGCATTGCATTCCTCGAATCTATTTCTATAAATATAATCTGCCCTTCATGCCCGACAATTAACTTTAAAGACTAAGATAAGTTGAATTACTGATGAAAACAACTCTTACTATATGGGTACATCTCTACTCATAGGCAAGAAGAGAAATATTAGTTTTATTGCATACTTTCAAACCAACATGCATCGCCATTTGTTAAATTAAAACTCGGCTTCCATGCTATTCATCTTCTGAACATGGCACAAAAACTAATCGCAATTCTGTGACAAGAAAACTATTGGTATAAAGGAGATTCGTTTTTATGTTCTGTATCAGTCGAGTCAAAGTCCTTCTGATGAGGGAAAAATGGAAGTTAATTGAATAAATTAGAAATAAATTATGCAAAAAAATTATACGCAAGTAAGTTTAGCTGAATTTTGTTTCTCGATTATGAACTGGAACTTAGGAATAAATAAAAGCAAGAGTTTGCTTTTCCTTCGTTCGAGACAATTAATAAATGTTTTACTTACAGTTACTTCAACGATTATTGAAAATCAATCCAGACTCCTTGGAGTTAAGGATGGCTAAGGACATTTCTCTCCCTTTCCTACCTCCATTTCTCTCATTCACTGGCAATTGAACATATTTCCTATCTAACATACTACCGGTTATTTTGCCTATGTCAATTTCTACCTATTTGATTGCTTATGACGAAAATAAAGAGAATTAAAACATTTAATCATAAGAATGATGATTGAAAACGTAAGCCGGTCACCCTTCAATAGCTACTTTGAAATGCTTCATAGTGAAACGTAATAATTACTACTCACACCTAACGGGTGATCTTCTGTTAGTGTAAAGTGACCCCCAAGGGAGAATTATGGCTTCAATGTTAATTCGAACACATTTCAAGGGAAACTCTCATCATGAAGACTATCGCACTTTCATAACAACCATCAAATTGTTCTTCAATAAAGTAAAATCTTTTTCAACAAAAAAACACGGAGTCTAGACCGATGCATAGAATAAACTTATTTCTATCAAAATGCAACAAATGCATAAACAAAACCGTGGTTGAAATGTTTGAGCACTTCAGAGGAATATTTCTAAAGTTCATATTTATTATTCATTTCATTATTGAAAATCTATTTTTATATAGATACATATATTTACTTTCTTTGTATTTTTTCTTATTGCATTATGTAATGTAAAAATTTCTCATTAGGCGCGATGAAAAATTAATTATACACAACAAAAATAGAAATATATAAACTTAATTTCCCACATTAAATTGCAAACAAATTCAGTATTTACATATATATGTATGCTAAACTATGTAATATTCCAATTTTTTAACCAGTTTTTGTTTTATTTTCTCCAACTCAGGTTGGAATGAATAATCTCCGCTGCTCAATAATAGCATGTATACAACAGCTAAAGCCAAAATACGAAATCAGTGTTCATAAGCTCTTAACAAAAAACAAAAAAACTAGTTACGTTGAATTGTGTTGGTTGAAAGGGTCGTGAATGACAAAGTTATTTGTGAACACGATTGAAAGAGCCGAAGCACGATACTGTAACTAGAGGTTGTTCAGCAAGGCAGCATCCTCGAAGGCGGCCCCAGTTATAGAGCACTGGTCGGGAGTCAGCCGCTGTGCCACGACAAGCCTACCTAACCCGATGCTCAAGTAGGTAACCATTCATGTGAGTGAGCTGTCGGTCTAAATAAGACAATACATTATCCAATATTGTTTTAAAGTTTCTAAACTTCCTGCCTCTACTATACTTTCATCAATTGGATTCCAATGATTTATAACAACCCGCGGCTTAAGAACTGTATACATATTTCCCCTAGTTCTTCCTTCATTCACTTTGTGGTGTTATTTCACACGATAAAACTAGGGGGGAGACATGTAGTAAGGTGTAATGAGAAACTAAATAAAGTTAAAAGAGATGGAAGATTGAATGCGTGTGGTGAAGTGGAAATATCGGGCATTACATTATATTTCTATAATTTTTTAGAACAAATTTTAAACATGAAAGTGTTCAATCACTACATTAAATAAAAAAAAGTACAAAACACAAAAAAATACAATGTTAAGACTAAAATCTAATGGAACCAACTTTGAGTATCGAATAACAGATTTCGGCAGCAATGATAAATCAAGGAAATAGAACTTCCACCATTTTATGTTAAGTGTTGCAGGGCAGAGCAATGTTTGAACATGTTTTCCTTAGAGGTTTTGCAGCAACATTAAGCGTCACCATTAACGTTGGCCATTTTATTAAAGATGATTTAAAAGAGACGAGTTTAAACATCGTTTCAACTCTTTACTCCCGAGTTTAAATTCACACAAGGACTAAAATAGAATGTAGTTACTATGTATAATCGTTGTTGAATGTTACTCGATGGCGACTGGGAGATAAAGGGTTAATGTATTCACATTTAATGTACTGTCGCAGATATTTCGCATTCTTTTTTGCACACCTGAAACGGTGTATCTTATTTTGACATTGCATTAGATTAAAAACATCTTTATTTTTTGTTCGTATTTATGATGAAATATTCTACTTTAATGAAAGTCGAATCTATTATTTTCAATTGTAGTTTCTTAAAATCGTACTAAATTGTTAGGAAAATTACTTCGACACTGAACAATCAACAAAACAAGCATTGGCTGTCTCGTAACCCGAACAAGTAAATTTGATTAACATCAACAGATACAAGATTGCAAAAAAAAAATTAGTGAAAAAGTCTATTTGATAAATAAATGGCAAGAATTTTAATGCATTTGCTCGAAATGTTTTTTCACAAATAATATTTGACATTTAACAGAAATGAAATAAATACAACAACTATTTGTGATTCGAGTCACACGAAACATGGCGGACCAAGGAGATGACACAACATTTTTTGTCAACACCGACTGCGCAGGAAAAACATTTGATTAGGACAGGAGTGACGCATGACACCAACCAGCACAGACAGCAAGAGTGCAAGTATTCTAGTACTTAAGCAAGATGAATTCATTCTCATAAGGAAGGTCGGTTAATAATAAAAATAACTTTCTGTTGAATAAGTGGAACAATATTAATTATCGTTCGCTCTTTGTCCTTGCAATAACTGAATGTTACTCTAGAGCATTGCAATGCAGTGATATACTATTCTAATAAGTGTGATTGCCTATGCTTGTGTGTGGCAAAGTGGAAGAACAGTACCAAACTGATACCTAACCCGGCATTTCGCCATCTTCCATCAAGTGGAATATATCAACTTGAAGGTGTCAACCAAACTGTCTTTATTTGAGTCTTCTTGTTTGGCAAAACCAACGAAAGAAATTAAGCCTATGGCTCGCAGTGGTGAAGTAAGAAGAGGACGGAGGAAAACACACTTTATTGAAGGATTGTATCATGTGTGCGATTAATATGTAGTATGGATAAATAAATATAAAAAAAATGCAAGAAATGAATGGACAAGAAAAAGAAAGGAGGGACGGGTAAGGAAACAAAGATTGGAAGAAAATACAGAAGGAAAAAAACTAAATATATGAAGGAAAAGAAAAAAAGAGAAGCCATTGGTTAATTTCGGGCTGAGGACTTGACAGGCAGTGATTGGTAGAGATTTGCCAGGTTTCGAAAGATAGATTCTAAATCCATTCGATCCAGTTGCATTTCTACTCTTCGCTTGTTTGCTTTCCCTCTCTCGTTCTTGTAAATGTTTTGGCGTTTGCTGTGTCGCTCTAAGCTTTACTTTGTCTGTCCAATTCGCACAGTGTCTCTTTATATATCGCACCTTCCTAATATCTTCGAACAGAAAATGCAAACTTTATTCACGTCCAAAACAATGCAAGCTTACATTATTCAATGGTCTGTGTAACAAATGACATTACCTAGCCTGTATCTTGCTGTTATTTCACCAATGCTACAGTATGGAAAAATGCATGTTCAATTATGGACGCAACAATGAGCTAATGTGAATTTTTAAATACACAGGACATGTAGCTCACAAAAAATAGGGCTTAAAAACAATGATTTCAGTTTATTATTATTTTATTTAGTAATAAAAATGAAAATATCTGGAGAAAGATAAACAAGCATTGGATGAAGACAATTTTCTGGTTCGTACACATCCAGAATAATAACGTCTTCCAATTCACCAATGGCCTAAGAATACAAATTGAAAACCCAGAAAAATATAGTCAACCCTCACCTTCGCATTTTCTAAATAACAATGGGAAAAAAGATGATATATGTAGAAATTAATTTATTAAAAAAATAATTTATTGCTGAATATATTTTGTTGAACAAAATAAATATTGGAATAACATTAATTTATTCACTCGCATCTGTTTAGCATTAATCACATTTACATCCACGGCAAAGTTTTTGAATGTGAACAAATTCTCATTTATTTTTATTCTATTTCCATGACGAATAATTTCCATTGTGAATAGGGAAACAGATGAATAATTTTATTGCCGACTTGAGGCAATTAGATTATTCAATTAAACAATTCATCCAGGTTTTCCCCATCTATATTTTCTTTCTTCTTTCTTCCACCTTCCACTTCTCTTCATCCCTCAATATCCACTTCCATTCTAAAACTAGACAAATTATTTTGGCAAACAATACTGAAGTTTATCTTGAACTGATGCAACATCATGTATGTCTTTATTTTAAAATGTTATAATTGATGATGCGAGTTGTGCCGACCTCACGCAATGACAATTCATTCATTTTGTTTAATATACAAGAATTGAAAATGTCGAATGCTTTAGACGGGACAAAGATGCGTCTGTTCATTCATGAGGCCTGATTACGTCACTCTTAGTATGTCTAGATTTTACATACATAATCTTCAACTTTGCATCAACATTATTTGTTGGAGTTGGAGATCGAACCTGGGATCCAGCGGCTAAGAAAGGTAGCGCTAACATTTAAAGAGATTGATTGATTATACAGAGTTTTGGCAAAGCCCGGCACTGCACCTAATATTTAAGGAGAGGTATGGTATCGTGGGTTCGATTCCAGACTACAGTGGATACATTTTTGATTTTCATATCAAGTGCAATACTGCGCCTATAAACCTCCATTTATAAAATTTAAGAATTTTATTAGAAGTCAATTACAAATAAATAGTAACATTATTTTCAAGAATAAATTCTTCAAATTTTATTTAAGTAATATTAAATAATTTATCAGGGCCAAAAACACTATTCAAAAATATTACATTATTATAAACTTTCAATTAACTTGATGCTATCAGACAGTCTGTGAAATAATGTTGTGTATTTCGACAATGGTGAATGTTCCTGAAATTGTTATGTCATAAACTCGTGTATCTTTCAGTGACATGTCTACTACAACAAAGATTATAAACACACATACACACGTATGGATATTCCATCGCTAGCACATGTATCTGACATTTTTCAAATAAAACAATAAGAATAATGAAGTTATAAATTCCTATTTTGTGTTGTACATTTCATACTGTGGAAATATACCATTGATTTTCACAGTATGGAATTTACAACAAAAAAATAATAATAATAACTTCATTAACTTCATTTTTTGATTTGAAAAATGTCAGATCTTTGTGCCACCGATGGTATGTATAAACATAATCACATTAAATATATGATCGCCATGAAAAAAATTCAAATTTAATTGTCAGTTTGTAAATGAAACTAAAAAATGTCAAGAAAAATCTAGAATTAGTGAATGAAACATGAATAACGAACAAATGATCGAAAAAAATAAATCTGAAATATGGCCACGCCTTGTTTGGCGCCAATCTAAGAAATAGGAAACAAAACCGCCATAAATCAACTTAGAATGTTAAATTATTTAAGCAACAAAATAAAGTTGAATTTGAATGGGTAAAAATCATAATGAACAATTGATGGTGTAAGAAAAGAAAAGAAAAAAGAATAAAATGAACAGAAAAGAGTCTTGTAATCTGGCAAACATTTGTTACATTTAGATTTGTGAACCAAAACTGGTTTTAATGTATTCAAATTTGAACCATGGCTAACAACTGGATTAAACCGTTTTTAAACTTGGCCACGCCCCTTTATGCATCCACTGCACATGCCACGCCCACTTTCAGTTTCCATGCAACCAGTGCTGGAATTCTGCGTCGTTGCAACGCCACAATTCACTTAGTTGTGTAATAAATATATTGGAAAACCACAAACAGAAAGTATAAAAACTTAAAATTTCAAACCTATCCAAAAACACACGACCTTCCACTGCTTAATTTATTTAAAAATTTTCACAATTGCATCAACATAACCTTATTTAGTGCGAGTGAAAATTCATGTAAGCTTAACCCGGCTTGGCGGAAGCGCCTTATGGTAGTTACAGGTCTTTAGCGTAAACACCACTTGGCGTATTAATGTAACTATGAAAAGCGCTACACAAAGGTGTTACATTAACCTTATTATTAAAATGAATGATCGCAACAAAATTATCATTCGGTAAATTAGCTACACATGATAAAATAATTTACGTTAATAAAAATTGGTCTAATGAATGGTTTGTTTGAAAGAATACAATAATTATTACAACGAAAGAAATAACGTTTATTTCTGAAACATCCGTTGCATAACAAAAACGACAAGCTATTATATTGATAACAAAGAGTAGCTAACAGCCATTGCATTTTGCAGCTGTTTACAGGTAATAACATAATAATAACATAAAACAGAAGCGTTAAAAAACATAATAATAATAATGGGGTGAAGCTTCGATGGAAAAACAAATACTAATAATAAAAAACATAATAATGAAAAAACTAGTAATCCACGAACCGGACGGTTCAAATGTCTCGCGACGATTCATACAGTAACTTAAAAAAAATTCTCTTTAAAAATGTCAAATAAATAAAAAAAAATTAAAAAAAGTGAAAA
>JARUHE010314703.1:0-11804 GCA_031471125.1 Archaeomysis grebnitzkii | reverse complement strand
AACCAGACCCAACGTTGCTTAACTTCGCTGATCATACGGGAAGCGGTGTTTCAACGTGGCCAAGGCCGTTGACCAATTTTTGATTAAATTATGTTTTCTCACTTTGTAACACCTTTTTTCATTGACATTTCCGACATAGGGACATAGAAGTTATTTTTATCATTTTTTTTTATAAAGTTACTGAATATTTGTGAGGCATTTAAACCTCTGGTTCGTGGATTACTATTTGAAATATTTGAACTATTTTTATCTTTTGTTGAAGCGGAGATAAGCGATGCCGATGTGGAAGACAACACCGAGTCAGAGTGGGTGCAACACAGCCTGTTCCGCAACACCCGACATCCGTCGATCGTGGTCAACCAGACGGAGGACGATAAAAGTCCCTCGGAGGAAAACAATGTCTTTGACTACAGGTACGTCATCCACACGGCTGATTTAAAAGTAGTTGAAGGGTTAACATTGATGTCAAGTATTGTAGAAGCACAGAATAGCATTTTAGGCTAAAAATCTAATCATGATAAAAATTAACCAAATAATTAACAAATGTATTTTGAATTCATGTTAAGTTAATTAACTTTGTTATTATTATGAGGTATATGATTATGGTTTAACCACCTTTCACACATGATTTTTATTCTCAAAATGGTTTTACTTTTGTTTTGTTATTACAAACATCTTTTTATGTCTTACAACTTATTTACAAGTCAGTCATTAAATTAGTCTGCTATGAAATAAAGTTGGTAACTTTCCTTGCAAGATGCACAGATAAATTGTTAATCAATTGTCTTGCAAAGACTTGCGATCAATTTGTTTGTTTATAAGATGTAAGACTTTCCATAATAAATAATCCAATGGTTGTTAGCACGTTAATTGCATCTTCGTTAATGTGTGTTTTATAAACATTGATTGGGCTGGAGATACAATTTTTTTTAATTTACTTTCGTATCATTGTATGATTAAAATTTAAAAAATCTCTGGTATTTAACCAGCACCCAAAAGGCTCTTCATGCGATAGGAACTATCGACAGGGCACTGCTTTAGGGCAGGGGTGGGGAACCTTTTATGGAGTAAAGGCCGCTTTAACAATACCCACTCTTCAAAAAGGCCGCAAACAACAAATTTGCATGTTCCTATTCAAAAGTTAATTTATAACTATTGGTGACAGTTATATATATTATTTGCAGGAAAATTGAAAACAAATTACAAAGAAAACATAAGATAATTTATAACTCATCGAATCTTTTTGAAATCTTTTAATGACTTCCCTGAGGTTGCTTCTGTTGAACCAGCATTGAGATACTTGGTTCTAGTGAGGATGTTTTGAGCTTCAACTGGCTTTCGAGGTGTTCATCAGTCATATGAGTCCTCAAAGCATTTTTGATTTGTTTCATGTGAGAGAATGTTGATTCACTCAGATATATATATGCCAGCATCTATACTGGCATTGCCGGTTGCTCTTTCAACTAAAGTAGTATAACACTTCAACACTTTCGGTATGAACATATCGCACCCTCTCTTCAAAAGTGACACAACTCAAAAAAACATATTTTTGGGAAATTGCAAAAAAATGAAACACCTTGACCCTAGTTCGAAACAGCTAAAGTGACACATAGCACCACCTAGTGGATAATTTTGAGAGCTTAGTTGCTACACTTGTGATGATTGATAGAGCATCTCTTGAGGAGTTCATTCGTGACACTAACTCAAAATTTACCATTTTTGAGTTGTGTCACTTTTGAAGAGAGGGTGCGAATTATGAGGAACAAAATTTTAACACAGTTTATTTACCATAGTCACAGATCAACCTTAGTTAAGCCAAGTAGAAGTTACTAAAACACGATGTATTCAATGACAATATATTTGTTATAACTATATTTCATTTACATATCAACAGTAGTTTAAGACTGTTGAATGCTTGAATTTTATCAAAAATATGTCATTATATGTATTTTTAAAACTAATTTCTGCATTATATTTATCATATTTTAATCTATTGCTTACATTTATCACAACTCGTCTCAATAGGCCACAGAAGACTGCATTTTATGGCTCAGAAGACCGCATGAGGCCTATAGGCTGCAGGTTCCCCACCCCTGCTTTAGAGCATTGCTTTAGAGCATTGCCTTATAGCATTGCCTTATAGCATTACTTTAGAGCATTGCCTTATAGCATTACTTTAGGGCATTGCGTTAGAGCATTGCTTTAGAGCATTGCCTTATAGCATTACTTTAGGGCATTGCCATAGAGCATTGCTTTAGAGCATTGCCTTTAAACATTACTTTAGGGCTTTGCTTTAAAGTTATTATGTCAGTTTGCTCCATTATACACTACTCCTGCAGCTGAAGTAATAGTCTGTTTATTAATTATTACTTAAATTCTAAATGTATTTGAGTACCTATTCAATTTTAAAGGTCTTTGAAATTATTTTTTAATAAATGTTATATTTTTTTAGTGACAGCCGTTGCTTGTAAGATTTTATTTTAAAGTAACTACATTGAATGAATGGTTAGGCTAAGTAATGGAAATGGCTTTCTATATGAATTAATTGTGAAAACCAAACACCAACATTCCAATTTGTTTTCTTGGATTACCGAGCATCTATCCTTGCAGATCATTATTAAACTCTTACATTAGTTGATATGTAATGCAGACAACAGGACTCTTTGCCTACGTAGCTAATGTCCTGTATAATGTTCTATAATAATAAAAAAATATTCAATGCAATTCTAATGAGACTTCAGAACATTAAGTGGCAAGTATCAATTTTATCACAATCTTGGTGGATGCGGTCATTTCATGCAGATGTTTCATTACTGTCCTCAGGCCTAAAAAACATATTTTTTGTCCCTATTTTTATGTGTAAAGCATTTAGAAATGTTTTGAAAGTATTCTTAAATTGAAGTAATGTATATATTTATGTAAAAAGGTTATTTTATAATTAATTTAAAAAAAATGTTTTTTGATACGGTAATCGTCTCTTTGTCTTAGTTGATTTTTTTATAGTTTCTGAACTTCTCATTTGTCAAATTATTTTATTGAATAATTTATAATCTCGAAAGTTTGAAAATAAACAAAATATTAGAACAACAGAAATATTTTTTATTTTGTTCCAAAAATAAAGGTTTTATCTAACAAAAATACTCTTTTATAAGAATGTTTCATCTAGTCACCAGTCCTACTTCAATAAGTACAAAAAAGGATAAGTAATAAAGAAATAAATAAAAATAATAAATAAAAACAATAAATGATAAAACAATAGATATAATTTAAATATCAAAAATAGAATAATTATTACTTAGCTAAAAATCATTGTGTCAGGGTGCAGATATTCAGTATAAATCTTGTTAACTTGAAAAATATTTTTATAATAAAAATGAAAATACTCTATACGTTTTTTAAATGGATAGAACAAGAAAGCTTGTTTTGATTAATGAGAAATAATACAAAAATATATATTCTAGTTGAGTAAAATCGTTTCTAAAGTTAGGGATATTTTCTCAATTGACTAATTTATCCTGAAAATTGGCACCCTGCATTGGGTTTGAACTTAATTTACTTTGATAGTTGTGTTTATAAATCTTTAAAAATAGGTCACAATAAAAAAGAAATTAATTGATCTTGTGTTTTTGCATATGCAGTTAACATTCAAATATTATTTTAATTAATGTTGATCTAAATCTTAAAAACATTTTATTTGGTGGTGATCTGAATAGCATTTTGCAAAGATTTAGTTTACAGTTAAGTGCTAATTAAAATCTGTAATGAATGAATATCTTTCAAACCAGGACCAATAAATCTACGGCAGGGAAACCGCCTACTTCAATTAAAAGCCATAATGTCACTACCTTAACTAGCGCAAAAGATCCGAATCGCAAACGACTTCTCTACAAACCCGACCCAATTTCCAACGAAACTGTCCGGCAAGTGATTCTTCTCCTTGCGAAAAGTTCCATCTCCATTCCATCAATGGACTTCTACGTCCCCATCATGAATCTGGTGCCCCTCCATCTGGATGACTCGTTCAATGCCAAATTCTCTCTACCGGACTGCTCTTACTGTCCGTTGTTCGATGAGCCTCCACGTAATCTGCAGATTCAATTGCCCTATGTGCTGCTCGATGATGACACTCCGGCAAAAAAGATAAAAACCTTCGGCAAAAACATTATGCCGGGTAAACATATTATGAGTAATCCTCTGTTCAAAAAGCCGGGTCCAAAACAACCGCCTCCAAGTCCCACCAAACGAGGCCCTTCGATCGTGTCCACGATGGGAAGACTTGCCTTTGGTGGAAACAAATTCATCAACAACGACATCACTAAACCACCTCCGGAGCCTGTGTTTATATACTCAAAGAATGCCTTGAAAGACGATTCATCCAAAGTTGAAGAAAACCTCGACGAAAATATCCTTGTTGATGAAATTCCGTCAAAACCTCCGACCAATGTTCGACCAACATCTCTGCCATTAACGGCGCTAAACATACCAGAAAGTTGCCCTACAGAACCATTTGTAAAGCAAGAGAGTTCAGTTCCTTCAGTTGAAATGACAGATAATTCGAGTACAAAGAAGAAGACATTAAATGATTCCTTACCTGCATTGGATTTGATAAACTCTTCCAAGAAAGATGTTTCTATGGCAACGAATGTGAAGTCAAGCGAAACAATTTCAACCGACAATAAAAATACAAATGATGTTATTACCAAGACAAATACGGAAAAAAAGGTACAAAGCAATAACTCTATTGATAATCAAGACTTGGCAAAGAGTGTCAAAGATTCAACACTGAAAAAACTTGGTGATCAAGACTTGGCAAAGAGTGTCAAAGATTCAACACTGAAAAAACTTGATGATCAAGACTTGGCAAAGAGTGTCAAAGAGTCAACACTGAAAAAACCTGCTGAAACTAATCTAGTTTCTGTTGCTAAAAAAACCAACAAAATACCTAAAAAAGGAGAGTTATCTGTGAAAAATAAAGATCTAGCAATCAAGAAAGTTTCAATAAAACAAAGTGATGAAAAGAAATTAGAACCTAAAATGGTTTCGTCAATCCTCGAAAGCTACGACAGTAAGTCCAAATCAACCATACCAAAATTGATGAAATCAAAACCTCAATCTGGAGATGTTTCGGACCCCTTAATTGTGGCAAAACCTAAAACAACAAAAGATGTCGAACTAAAACCAGATTCAATTAAAAGGTCAGTTGAAATAAAATGTAAAAATGAAAATGTTGATACAAAACCTAAAAATGAAAATGTTGACACAAAACCTAAAAACGAAAATGTCGATACAAAACCTAAAAACGAAAATGTTGATACAAAACCTAAAAATGAAAATGTTGACACAAAGCCTAAAAATGAAAATGTTGACACAAAGCCTAAAAATGAAAATGTTGACACAAAGCCTAAAAATGAAAATGTTGATACAAAACCTAAAGTTGGACAATTCAAATTACAGGAAAAATCAAAAGTATCTAATTTTGGAGATCCAAAGAAATCCAAAAATGAGACTGTAGCTAAACCTGACTTTTCTAAACCTTATCCTCTGGAAACTAAAACAAAGTTATCAAGTATTAAAAAAATTTCCCCTAATGATGATAATTTAAAAAAAGTTTCCCTTAATGATGATGGTATTAAAAAAAAGTTGTCGATTTCCCCTCATGATTATGGTGGTAACAAATCTGAAATAGTGGCAACTAAACCACAAGAGTCGAAACAAAAAATTTCTACAGCAGTAAAAATAATTCAAATTGAGAAAAATGATCCTTTGCAGTTCAAATCATTAGATGTGAAACCCAAAGAATTCCGAACCATTCCTACAAATGAAAATGTTACAAAAAAATTTCAGCAAGAAACAAAACCATATCTATCAGAAATTGAAGAATCAAATTTCTCAACAGACGATAACGTTGATAAGAAACCCAAGATTCTACAATTTAAACCTGCCAATGTAAAACCTAAACCAACAGAAAAACCAACAGAGAACGTGAATTTTAAACATCGATTAAGTCTGACGAATAGAAGAATGCAAATGAGAAAACAATCGTCACTGGATACACCTTCCACCGAGGCCTCGGAAGCTCTGAAAGAGAAAAAGACGTCAATTTCGAAAAGCAATTCTTTCAAGAATAAATTACCAAAACTTTCTTTCAAGAAGAACTCGCTCACCGGAGGCAACGAAGTCACGACAGACAAAATTGGCGACACATCAACCCTGGATCAAAGTACAGCAGATCCCGTTCCAGAACCCAAATTGACCAGAGAAAGATCTTTTATTTTGAAAGCAACAGATTCAGCAAAAAGTTTGTTTGAAAAGGCAGCTGAGACGGTTAAAACAACCATCGATATGGAAGCTAAGGGCTCGGATAAAAATTTGGACTCGGTAGGCAGTGTGCCGTTCATTTCTAATCCATCGAGCGACAAAATGAGATCGAGAAAGAAGGCTGCCAGTGCTGTTGTGATGGCGCAATCTCAAAAGGTGAAAGACAATTTAAATGCAATCATGGATACTGCTTCAACCACAAACAAAAAGATACAAACGGTTGCTCGAAAATTATCTTTTGCCTCCAAAGATAAACCTAAAGCTCGAGTTCTTGACGGAAATGGTGTGGAGACCTCTACCGAGATTGAACCTTCAGAAAAAGAAAGCGAATCGACAGATTTTTCAAAAGCAACGCCTGAAAATGTTTCGCAATCCGTTAAATCAAAAATAAGGATGGCGTCAAAACCTAGTTTTGATTCGATTTTGTCTGCTAGTGAATACAAAGTAATTGAATCCATCGATGAAACTCTAAAGACCAGTCGAAATAAAAGTGACGAAAGTATAATAAGTAATTCTCCAACACCAGTTAAACCAGTAAGAAAAAATCGAAAAAGGTCACGTGGAAAACGTAAATCTGATGTTAATGCTCCTAACAGAGATGTTGTTAAAATAGAACAAGATGAAACAAATAAGTGCAAACCTCAACAAGACACTAACAAACAATCAAAACATGTAAGTGATGTCTCTCAGGAAAAGAATAAAACAGAACAAAGTACAATGAATAAGTTACTTACAAATCCTGATCAATGTAGTGATGGCATACATTGTGGAACCGATTCTGAAGATAATGCCACAAAATCAATAAATGTAAATAAGTCCGGTAAATGTAGTGATGGCATACATTGTGGAACCGATTCTGAAGATAATGCCACAAAATCAAAAAATGTAAAAAAGTCTGGTAAATGTAGTGATGGCATACATTGTGGAACCGATTCTGAAGATAATGCCACAAAATCAAGAAATGTAAAAAAGTCCGGTAAATGTAGTGATGGCATACATTGTGGAACGGATTCTGAAGATAATGCCACAAAATCAAGAAATGTAAATAAGTCTGGTAAATGTAGTGATGGCATACATTGTGGAACCGATTCCGACACTAAAAAGGAAAAAATTGTTAAAAGTATCAAAGGTAAAAAAAGAAAGGAAAAGAGAATATTGAAAGAAAAAAAGAGATTTTTGTCGAAATCAAATAAGAGAAGATCAAAAAAGTACCTGCCATTGGGGGTTTCTAGATCTAGTGAGCCTTACCATAATGAGTTTGAAAGCATCCGACATTACAATTATAGATTGTTGGACCAATCTGAGAAACTGAAAAGCAATTCCATCTTGGGCAAAGAAAATAACAAAACTGACCCTAACCCCTCAACAACAATTCCAAGCTCGAGCTCTTTGGCGGAAAGCATCATGAGAGTGCTACAGAATGCCTCGTCCTTGTCTTTCTTGACGAACCTGCCGGCGCCTTTGAAAGGAATTGTAGCAAAACTCAAGGCCAACAGCAGGTTAATGTTTGCCCCTGTGTGTGAATTTGAACCCATCTCCAAATTCCTTCTCTTTTCTCTGAATAAAACATTTTACTTCAAATGAGTTGGTTTTCAGTGGTTGTTCGATCTACCCTTAATGCATCACCCTGACCCACAAATAAACATGTCTAGTTTTACGATTGAAAAACATTTTGACCGTTTTTATTAAATATTATTTTAAGATTTATAATTTACTTTGTACCTCATAATAACATTGATTAATCTATCATGAAACTCTCTTCACTTATGCTTAATAATATTTATAAATCTTTGATTTAAAATTGGGATAACTTTAAAATTTAATCTCTAGTTTGAAGTTAAAACTTGGTAAATAAGTTATGTAAATAATTTTTCAACATTTTCTAATTTTGAAAAATAAATACTATTAATTTGATAATTTTGAACTGATAGCACAAGATCTATGGTAAGTAACATCAATTTCAACCTGTGGGATGCAGAAATTGTTGTGATTTTTAACACTTTCACCGTTTCCTGTAACACTGGTCATACATTAAGTCTAATATCTTATTCCTTCTTATGTAACACTAGTGATACATTAAGTCTATTGGCATATTCCTTCTTATATAACACCAGTGATACAAAAATTTTCAATGAATTTGTACAAGCAAATATTTGCCTATGTGCATTTATTAACTTGAATTGTAAGCCATTAGACTAATTGTTAGAGCATTTAGTTTAAACATTGAACTTTAAATAAGTTCCACATTTTTAAAGCAGTATCAATTCCAATAAAAAATTGATTCATTTTTTACTGAAAATATTTCAAGAAAAAAGTTTCTGTGAAACTAACAATAATTGACGATACATCATTGACGTAAATTACAAATTTGTTGCAATTTGATTAGTGAAGAAGGTCAAAAGTTTAACAAAAATGTTCACATACTTTTAATATGAATGGCAGAACTAATACTATATAGATCTTTACAAAATCTACAACTATAAAAATATACAACTATAAAAATATACAACTATAAAAAAATACAACTATAAAAAATGTACAACTATAAAAAATGTACAACTATAAAAAATGTACAACTATAAAAAATGTACAACTATAAAAATATACAACTATAAAAATATACAACTATAAAAATATACAACTATAAAACTATACAACTATAAAACTATACAACTATACAACTATACAACTATACAAAATGTACAACTATACAAAATGTACAACTATAAAAATGTACAACTATAAAAATGTACAACTATAAAAATGTACAACTATATAAACATCAGAACTTAATAGCTCTAGATGTTAGAACCTTAAAAGAAAGTTTGTTTTACATGCCATCTCATGTCAAAAAATTAGTTTGTGTACAAAAATAAAAATAAAGTTGATTGTTTAGATTTTAAAGGGAACAATTAGGCAACATTTTCACTACTGTAATCGAAAAATATTGGTTCTATAGAATTATGACCATTGTTTCACATCTTGAAAGCAAGAAGTGAGCCTCAGAAGTAACTAATAATCATATATTTCAATGCTGAGAACTATTTCTTCTTCTGTTATAACCAATTAACAAATATCAATTGATTCAAAATTTTAGTTTGTTGTCCAATATATATTTGTTATTGAATGCATCAGTGACAACATTAAGATATAAGGATTATTTTCTTGCAGGGAAGGTGTGATAAGCCATGCTTATTTATTTAAGAGTTACATCATTGCAGGGTGTTAAAAAAGAGTGTTTTTTCTTGTTTTCAATTTCCAATTTTGTTCTGGTACTCAAAAATTGTCAGAAACGCTTGTCTATCTCTGCAATAAAAACTGAAATTGTGTAACTTTACTTTATTCATGAAACCAAAAATTCAAAAAAGATACTAAACATCATATGAAAAAATGACATGAATGTCACAAAACTGAAAATTCAAAAAAGACAGTGAACGAAGATTATTTTCTGTAAAAATGTGACCAACTGACAGCAAGTTTAGAAATTACATTTTTTAAATATTTTGAATTTACAAAAATTGTTGAATTTCTTTTATTTGAAATTTTGATAACAGAGGAGGTTATAAATATTATTAAGAATAAATTAAAATGTCTAATTTAGTTCTTGTAGGGTGGAATTTTGTTTTGAAAAGTATAACCAGGGTGCCAAAATCTAATTATTAATTTTTGGCATTTTTCAGTTTTTATTTAGAAATGCACTTATTCAAGACCACAAAACAAAATCTTTTGCAGAAAATAAAACTTTGTTTCTGGCACACTGAGTATAACCACAATAACAAGTTTTCATGATTAAAATGTGTGATATTTGGTAATAAATATTTACTAACATGAACAATGTGTAATAAAAATTATTATAAAATTCAAGAGTTTGTTTTTAATTTGTACTAACAGTAAATTTTATTGTGTTTTGTTTTAATATGTTTCAGTTTAAATAAAATCTAACTTTTTTTTTCTTCAAAAATGAAAATGTGTTTGTTTCAATGCTGCTCTAAGGCTTAACAGTTCCTTAGCCAATAAGTTTATAGCTAAAATAAACAATTTAAATGTTTACAGTTCAAATAAATTCTCATTTTAAGGTGAAAAAATATCAAAATTTTAAAATATTGATCAATTTAGTCTTAACCTTTAATGAAATTCATAATTATTCAAGTGATCATAAATGTGTGACATTAAATAATATTAAACGTCCCATATGCTTCTTTTCAAATGATAAATAAAAGATTATTCAATTGTTTTCTGCAGATATCTTTCAACAAGTAATTCGTGCGACCAACTAAACTACTACACATCGGCATCAGAAACATCCGAGAGATACTTCACCGCATCCGAGGCTGGAAAGTACTGCAACGGCGCAGATACGGGCGATGACCTAGACACCACAAACGAGAGGGACCGGCGGCGCAGGAGTGGCTATAACTACAACTGGGACAACTACGATGCCAACGACAAGAAAGTGCCGGTCGACCACAACCACATGGAGGAACTGTCGCACAGGATTGGCGAACTCAAGATCAGAAGGAAGTCGAATAGCAAGGAAAGTCTCTTAGACTCGCACTTGAAGCTGAACATCAAACGTGGCTCCACCGAAACCTTGCACACATTCACGGGCGGAGAGAGATTCTCGGACATCAATGATGCCCACAGGAAGAAAGCCTTAAACATCAAGAAACTGCGGCAAGAATGGATAGCTAGGAGTTTGACCACTCTTGCTCCGAGGTAAAGAATCTGTTATATTTTTGCTATTCTTACATTTTTGTTTTCTCACATTTCTTCTACAACAAGTACGAGTTAATGCAACACATTAAAAGCTGTGTCTGTGTGCAAATTATATGAAAATTATATCTAGAATGAAATAATGGCATAGTTCATAAAGTCATAAAACTAGCGATTATTTATAGAAATATAAGTTTTAGGGCATTCCACCTTAAATCTCCAGTTTTTCCATTTGTTTTAAATAAACTTTTCTCTTAACCTTAAAAAAAATCATGGTTAACAATTAATTTGATGAAATAATGCAGAGCTCACAAACTCCCTTATGAAAAGTAGACTTTATTAAATAAATACTTATTTCACCGGAAAAAAAAACCTCAGTAACACTGGTGTAGAATGTTATGGTCCTTATTTTCAATTAAACAAACTTTTCTGTAAAATTAATTTTTAAAAAAAGGCAAATTTTGTTAGAGTCCAAAAATCAGAGATTGGTTATAGAAGCTAGTCTTTTAGACACAATTTTAAAGTATGATATTTTTGGGGATTTCATGTAGTGAGTTTAATCAAATTTAACCAATCTCTGTGCCCCACCTCACAGATCAGCATTAATATTACTATCCACTTATTAAACTGTGTTCAAAAAATTAGCTTCTATAAATGACCTTTGATTGTTGTTGTTGTTGGTGTCGGTGTTATTGTCGGTGTTATTGTCGGTGTTGTTGTCGGTGTTGTTGTCGGTGTTGTTGTCGGTGTTGTTGTCGGTGTTGTTGTCGGTG
>JARUHE010314692.1:0-11805 GCA_031471125.1 Archaeomysis grebnitzkii | reverse complement strand
ATAATAATAATAATAATAATAATAATAATAATAATAATAATAATAATAATAATAATAATAATAATAATAATAATCAACATGTTAGATAATAATAATAATAATAATCAACATATTAGATAATTGTTAAACTCAAAATGCGATAGTGACGACTCTGCTGGACATAATCAACTGAGCTTACCATACTGTAGATGGAGATGTGAAAACTCAAGTAGATGTCAATTATTTATATAGATTGTAAGCAATCAATAAATATTCGAGAACAATACAGTTGTTATCCATATTTTAATATTCTAAATTTCTATATTGTATACAGTGATTAACTGACTATAACACTTGGAAGTTTTATATAGTGAGTCTAAATAAGTCTAAAAAATATATATTCATGACTTGTATTCTATTAATCGCATCAATTAATATGTGTGTTAGGTAAGGCAGCCAACATATATTACTTCCTTTAAATTTTACATGCGGGATATTATCGGTAGTCAGCCGAGTAATACTTCCTCTACTATATCTAGAAGTAGACGCGATTCGGTGGAAATGATGTTTGTATGCAGACTAAACGATACTCACGAGGCTTGCACTTTGCATTACATGGATTGAAACAACACAAGTGAGGTTAACCACATTAAATTAACTTACTAGGCTTTCACGATGCATTACATGGAATGAAACAACACAAGTGAGGTTAACAACATTAAATTAACTTAGAGCTTATCTCATGTGTACTAGTATCGCATTATGTATATAAGATATCTACATTAAAAAAAATCGACTTACAAGGTGGTGGTGTGTAATTTCCTTCAATTGGTTGTCCGGCAACAATTACCAGGAGAACAAATATGACCGTTAAACATTTCAGCATTGCAAATTTATATGTTCAAGTGACTAAAACCTTATCTAATGTCAAAGAAAATATATTTATTTTCTTGTTAGCAAGTTTTTTTAATCAAAATTCTCAATAAATTGGTCATCAAAATGCAATTTCCAACTAATCCTCATTACCAAGAGCAGAATCATGTATCGTTTGGGCTAACACTGGGTAGGACAAATATATTTACTGATGATGTTTAATAATTTTTGATTGTAGTTTTGCAGCCTACTTAATTTTTCAAAACAAAATAAAAACAAATTAAAGCTTAAATACTACATATATATATATATACATATGTGCATATAAATATCTATGTATATATATATCTTCATTCAAGCCTAAACATTTCATGGTATTTAAAAACAAATCTTGAAATAGTAATAATAATAAATATTGCTCATTTATGTTTAACTGTAAACAAGACAAATTTATATATATCATGAATACATTTATTATATATTATATATTATATATTATATATATATTATATATATCCTGCATACATATATTATATATTATATATTATATATTATATATATATTATATATATCATGCATACATATATTTAGTTATAAATACATATTTAGATGATGCTGTTATAAAGCTAGGTACCTTTGAACACCGAAATCAAGCTAAATTGTAGTGTTGTTTATGGAAACTAAAATTTGACACTATTGAGGAGGAAAGACACAATTAAGTAGAGGAAATATTGTTAGGAGGTTGGAGCTCCTTTAAAACAGAGTAGCGAAGCTAACTTTGGTTTTCTGATTTATATAAATGAAATAAAGTTAGGTGAATGGAATTCCCCTACAACAGTCTTGAGAGAAGGATGTTCTTTTCTCATTTAACTAAGCTGTGTTTCAGTCATCACTTATATGTTCTCGTGGGTTAGTTGTATGCTGTTTGATTACCGCACTGAAGATCTCTAATCGAATCCCTAAAAAACACAAACAGTTAAAAAAAACTATTTGATTCTTTACAGTGTTGAGGACGAATGATCCAACATAATATGTATACAATATTCCAATGTTTAAACATAAACATTTCATTGCATCTATAAACTTTTTAATAAGACATTTAATACTATTCAATTAATGTCTTTTTAGTTTAGTTTGCACTTGAAGTAAATCTAGAGAGTGTGGGAACTTTAAATGTGAAAATAAAGTGAGATACCTATACACGTCATGTTAGAAAGTTTGTTAACAAGCGTTTACATTTTGCTTTCTCTAGCGCATTTGAACGTGGAATCAGCAACAAGAATGGAAGGTATCTATCTACTATACAAGTGTGCTGGTCTAAATTTTATCTAATAACGATTCAAGTCATTATGTATCGTTTGCCTGCTTGGTAACAAATAACAGGTACTCTAAGAGAGAGAAGAGAACCAATAGTTAGAGAAAAAGGAAAATAGAGTAGAAGGTTACAAGTACCTTTATCTTTGAGGCATTCATTGTGGGATTGAACCCCTAATATCTTTTAATCGTTTACTTTGCGCCCACTATACTTTTATGATTTCTTATTTGGCTATATCTATTCTATGTTGGTTGAAAATTTGGATCTCAACCATAAAACTTTATGTGAACTTATAGTAGAGAATTGAAGATCAGATAATTTAAGACTCTTACAAATAATTTCAATCCCAGATTCAGAATATTAATTCTTGAGTACGAACTACAAGCAATTATGTTTGTATTAAATCACCATCTGTCGCATGGCTTAACTTACCATCAGAAGCATTACGTGGATTACCATCATATCTGATTCATATCTTCGTTCACCATCTGGAGCATGGTTTGGCTTATCGTATAGTTTTTGACTTGGCTTACCATCTGGTTCATGCCTTAGTATACGATATGGTGCAAAACCTGCAACACTATATAGTACATAGTTGTCTTATTGTTTTGTCATGAGCTAGCTTAAAATATGATTCATGGATTAGTTTACCACCAGGTGATGGCTTGGCCTACCATATGATTCTAGGCATGGTTTACTATATGGTTTTTGGCTTTGTTTATCCTATACTTTATTGCTGGTTTGCCATCTTATTTATGGCCTGGGGTTCCATCTGATTCTTGGGTTGGCTTATAGATTTGGTTTACCATCTGGTTCATAACATGGCTTACCATATGAGTCATGGTTTGGATTACTGTTTGCTTCATAGCATGGCTTACATAAGGTTTATTTTATGCAATGTAATCATGAGTTGGTGCTCAATTTAAACCAGTGTTGTATAACTAGTTAACACCAATTTTTCCTAATTTTTTTAAAATATATTCTGCTTGCATTATCAGGGGCTCTGGACATAAAGTTGAGGTGTGAATACACATTTATTATAGATCCGATAACAAACCCTTATAGTGATTATTCTAACAACTTGTAAAATAAGTGAATCAGTAGTTTAAAGCATATCATTATTATACTAATATGTTTGTTGAATGAGAATGCACTTTTTAACTATAAGGGGCAAACCAGATGCTAGCAAGAGGGTAAGTTATATAGTGTAATGTTGCGTGTACTAGGTGCTTAAAGATATAAATATATAAGGAATTAATTATACCTTTTATATAGGGCCGCGACTATTCCATGAATAGCGCTTCACATACTTAAGTATTATTATTAATACCCAAACTAAGCGCTGTATAGTATAAGGAAGGTTGTGCAACAGACATATGCCGATTCCTTCTAGCCGGAGTAAGCTTATCATATGAGATTTCATGAGAATACCAGCATGTTCAACTTTTCAATGAATAGCTTGAAGCGGACTCTAGTCGAAGCTAAAGAGGTTAATCTTCAGACGGCCTTCGTATCCACCAGGTATCGTGGCTTGCAACGAAACGTGTCCCCCGATTTCCGAAGAGGTTTGTGGAAATGATGACCACAGGTACAGGAACAAGTGCTTCTTACATCAGGCGAAGATGTGTCGAAACGCAAGATTGGCTCTCAGCGAGTGTGAGACAAGTGAGTTTCATATTCGTTTTACTTTTTTAGGAATGTTTCAATTATTTTTATTGTGTTTGTTTAATTAATTGCTTAGAGCAATGTCACTTGTTTCTATTGTTGTTACTTACATTTTGAACAGTTTATTATTATTTTGTAATTTAACTTTCAGGAACAGTTCATTGATGTTATTAATTTCATTTAAACTTTAAGAACATTCTTTTTTATTTATATAGTTTCATATTTAGTAATATTATATTTTTCATTTTATTTTAGGAAAATTTCATGTTTCAGTTCTACAACCATTTGTTTAAAAGACCCTTTCCCATTATCCAAACTTGTTAAGCTTTTCTGGAACCATTCCTTAACAGTAGTAAAACAATATTACATTATTTAACAAAAGTACATTTAACAATTGAACACATATGATACGGTCACTATTGTGACCAATATACAGTAGAACTCATCATGTACTATATACCTACCATTATGCATTTGTGTTACTAATCATTTGTGACAAAACATATACAAACTCAGAGACATTATTTTATTATGGTCATTATAGTGACCCATATGAAACAAAAAGGGTACTTTTAAATTTACGAACAATTTATTTTTCCAATTTCTTTCATTTGAATTTGAGGGTAGTTAATGTTTGTTTGTTCAATTTCATTTTTAGGAAAATTTAATCTTTTATTTTAATTTAGGAACATTTTATTGGCTTCAGTTGTTTAGTTCAAAAATAAGGAAATTTTTATTATTTCCATATCTTTCTTTTGATTTTGAGTAACATTTCGTTTGTAGATTTTTCCTTAGGTTTTTGAGACATTCCAGGTTTTAAAATTTTTTGCTATTTTCATTTATTTCATTTAAAATGTTTTTACTTATTCAATTTAGTTTTAGAAAAACCCCATTGCTAGTTACACCTCCTTAAATTTTAATTTTGGGAACATTCAATGGATTTTATTTATTTGTTTATTTATTTATTGTTTATTTTTTAGTAATGTAAATTGTGAAAATCCTTCACCAGCATGCAACACCTGTGAATCAATGTTAATGTCTCAATTATTTGTATATTTTTTAATTATTATTAATTCATTTAAACATTATCCTATTTATTTGTTGTTTATTTAATTTAAATTTTGTATTACCAGTTTGCTTTTCGAAGTACCAACACCTGTGGAAGAATTTCATATTCAATAATTATTTGTTTATTTATTTAATATTTTGTAAGTGTTTATTGTTTTATCCACGTATCTATTTGTTATACTTTTCAAAACACCAACACCTGCTCAACAATGTCATAATTGATATCATATTTTTCTTTTCCCTTAATTTTTGTAGTTTTTTGTTTTTAATGTATATATTGTACAGCTATTTATTTATATAATAACTTAAATATTTTTTGTTTAAATACTTGTTTGTTTATTTATTTTTCTTGCATTGTTCTTTTTGTATTGGTCTAGGCATAAACTTCTGTGTGCAATATCACATTCAATACTGTTGTTTAATTTGTATTTAGTTATCTATTTGTTTGTAATTTACGTTTAACTAGTTAGTTAATTGTTTACTTATTTATTTTAATTTATGTAAACCTATGTGTTGTCCGTTTGTTTTCCAGGCAAAAACATCTGTGGAGCAATGTCCTTTTTAGCGGAGACTTACGACGCCGCTCTATAAGTCACTCTTGATTGTTGTTGTTGTTGTTGTTATTGTTAGAGTTGTTGTTGTTAGGGATTTGTGGACTTGTTTTTTTCCTAAGTAGAGCAAACATTTTTTTATTTTTTATTTTACAGCATTACTTATTGAACATAAATGAAAGATATACAGTATACTTTATGAATGATCTATCTTAGAAGATAGTAACTTACTTATTTATTTGTTAATATATCTAGTAACTTATTAATTATTTGTTACTATGGCTAATAACTTACTTATTTAGTTTTTAATAATGTATTATCCATTCATGTTTTATGTAGCAACGCCTGTGAAAAAAAGTTATAATACGTTGTATTTTGTGGTAATTATTCAGTTATGTATTTACTTACTTACTCACTTATTTTTCTCTCTACTCATTTGCTTATTTGTTTATTTGATAAATTAATTTATTTTGTTTTTTAATTGTATCCGTTTATTTTTAAAGCCCAAGCAATAGTGGAGCAGTGTCACATTGCAAGCTGTCCATTGCAGTCAGATCCCGTCTGTGGAAATGATGGTAACACCTACAAAAATGTTTGCATCCTCGAAGTAGCTCAAGAATGCAGAAATCTGTTTCTGGATATGTCTCACAGCGGTCCATGTAAACAGAGTATGTGGTTATGTTCATTTAATTATAATAATGTTTATAATTATAATTATAATTATAATTATCACAAGCAAATACCTATATACAGAAAACAAATGAAATAAATGTTGAAAAACAAAAATTATTTCGCCTTAGTTTAAAATTATTTTTTAATTGTGTTATGTAAAGTAATTCTAACAATAGAACAACATAAACAGTTGAGTTGAAACTATTGAAAATTCGAAAACATATATTACTGTAGAAATATTTAAAATAGAAGATACATTTCAAAGTTCTAACTAAAACAAAAAAATATAGAAATGATTTATATTTAATTAACATATGAACGCACGTTAATTTTCACCAATGTTTTTTTGGATTCTGTCGTGGAAAACATTTCATTTCAGGAGAGTCTCTTTGCAACTTGTATACCTGTTCAGATGAGAGGGCGCCAATTTGTGGCACTGACAATACCACGTACCACAACGTTTGCCACTTTATGAAGGCGGTGTTTTGCGAGAATCCTATCTTAGAAATATCTTTTTTTGGTCCATGCCGTAAGTACAGTATAGTTAACTGGAAGGGTGTTGTGAGAAACTCTCCCATAAAAAAAATTGTTGGTCCATGTTGTAGGTTTGGTTAGGTGTGAATCTTCTCAATACTCAAAATAAAACATGTTTTTATAAAGAATATCTGACAGCAACTATACCATATTTTGAATAGACTGCTTAATCATTTCGTGTATTTGTAAAGGTGTATGGGAGCGCTAGATTTGCAGTTACTATTTTTTCCGAAAAAATAAATTTTCGAATGTTTAACATAGGTTTTGTAGATAAAAAAAGGCTCTAGAACATAAGCAACCATGTATTATGTGTTATCATATGCAGTGATGTCCATGAGAGCACATTTCTTGTCATAAGATTATTTATTTTTAAAATATTTTCTGTTTTACGTTCCTTTATCTAATTGTATTAGTCGTATGTATGGTAAAGATAATAATACATTACCAAACAAATTAATGGATTTCTGATTCAATTAGTTTACCTCGCTATATATGACAGTTTTTGTCATAGCTTAAGCTAGATTTTCTCTTCATGAAAAACTTAAAATGCAAATATAAACTTTTAACTAGAAACAATACACATAGGTAATCATAGATAATTGTAGATACTTATAGATACTTTGGATAATTGCAGATAATTAGGTGTAATTATAGATATAATAGTAATTAAATCTTAGCTACAATAATAACATTTTCAGATAAATATCTTTGTTCATTTACTATTATATAAGAAGTTTACTCGTCCAATGTTTTTTGCTTAGCTGTTGTATTCACTGGATCACTGCTAAGAATATATGTTATGCGTTGCTGGACAAAAATATATGCCGTAATAAGGATATATAATAATTATATGCTTATTGGGTCAAATCAAATGGTATGTGACCTTTAAATGTTTCAATTATTAGAATAATGGAATGAGGTACTCCGTCTACAACTATGTTGTGAAGACAACCATGCTGTAATAAAAGTTTATGCAATAAGCAATGGCGGGTTTTCCCAGTTCCGCTGTTATAACGGATATGTATAACATTGTTCGTCAAAACAACGGATATTAAACCAATATGTCTTTGTTCAGAAGATGTTGAGGAAACGACAACAGTGGACGAATGCAGTGTCCAACATTGTGGCTCCGGTTTTGATCCTGTCTGTGGATCAGATGGGAGAACCCATCAAAACCTGTGCGTCTTTCAAGTGAAAAAGAAATGCGAAGGCACGGCTATGGAAGTGGCAAATACAGGGCCTTGTATACAGAGTAAGTATTTTGAGAATTGTTTCCCCTTTATGGATCTTTCAATTTGTTTATTTATTTTGATTGTTACTTTAGTTTTTTTTTCATTCCGTATCTTCGACTATTTTTTTGTCGGTTACAGTAATTGTACGACCTAATTTGTATGCTTGCTTATTCATTGTTTCATAATAATTGCAGGTATAAGTTATAAAATCATATTAGATACAAAACATGTTTTCAAAAATCGGTGTTTGAACCTTATATAATATAATCTTCTAGCTTTAGTTTGAGTTATTTAGATGAAAATTATGTGTTTTATTATTTTAAAAAGCGTAGAAATTAAAAATAGTAAAAGCTTGTTTTAGCACTAATATACAACTATTTTTAATCCTTATGGCAACAAAAATCATTGAAATTCACTGATATTTAGTTTTCAGCAGAGACGTGAGATACAGTTTTATGAGTTTCTATTGATTGTGGTCGTTAAGTTAGGGTTAGAGAGTTCTTCACATTTTCAAAAAGTGAATTAAACAATCTAATACTTTTTATTTTGAAGCAATGATCACTTAACATAAAGTAAGATATATGCATTAGGAACAATTTATATTAAAGAATTTTTTTTTTAAATTTGAGTTTGTTGAAATGACTAGGTTATCATGATGTTTCTCGACTTGTTTGTTTTATAGCAGTCTTTTATAGATGTATCTGCTACAAGCCCATAATATTTCCTCCTGTAAAGGTTTTGTATATTGTCATTCTTTCTTGATTTCGATCATTGTGGATGTAACAGATCCTTTAATCTTTTAAACGTTTCGCTCCTTTTGAGATGTGTGCGCCAAGGTTTATTTTCAAATACTAAAAGTTGGATTGAAAGAGTTAAGGCCCTCAATCGTACTAAGATGGTCAACTGGTGATAGCTGAACATTATCTGTTTTTCAGAAGGACCAACGTGCACAGGACTGAAATGCTCTGACGAAAGACGACCTGTGTGTGGAGAAAACAACCAAACTTTTCTCAATGAATGTCATCTAATGAGAGAACAATGTGACAACCCTTCCCTGCAGATGAGTTATCCTCGACAATGTGTGTCCGGATTCTTGCACCAATTGTTCTATGCCTTCCACTATACATTTGGATTATAATAAATTTTGGAATATAATAATCTGCAAATTTGGAATACCAAATATTATCGCATTTATCTTATATTATCCAATATGTTATGACAATATAATATAAACAGTTTAATTGTATATATTGTTTAAATATAATATATGAAATAAAATATACTTATTAACATAACCTATTATAGAATTGCAGTACATATATAAACTTAGAGATATATATTTTTTAATATAATATATACTGTACAGTTAGCGATTAAATTATTCATACACTCATCAAAATTCTATATTTGTATTTGTTTGTTTGAATTTAATGCTCGTATGATGACTATTACTTTTATATGATATGAAAAACTTAAAAGGTATGTGAAACTTAATTTTCGGAAGGATATATCAAACTGAAAAACTGAAAATAAAACTCACAAAATAAATACCACAAAATAATTCACACCGTAGTAAAAACCATTGGCATGCATGCATGCAAATGCGGATTGTTAACATGCACATGGTTTAGCTCAATTAGTTAACGATGTTATTGTAGTATGCGCGTTAAGTGGATCGACACTAGCACAAGTAAGGAAAAATTAATGTTATTTAAATATGGGTTACCTTACTTGTGCTATTGTCGATCTATATTGGATTGGCGAAGAGAATTAATCGATAGAAAGGAAACCATCAATGAAAAAGACAATATCAAACAAACGTTGACCTCAAAAATTAAAAAAAATTTCCTCCACTTAGGCGGGAAAAAACATAATACTGAACACGGAGCATATATTGGGATATGTTGTTCAATGCACTACAGTTTCCATTCAAAATAACCAGATCTAGCGTCATTATTTAATTTAAAAAAGGGTGAATGGTTAATTAAAAGATTTTAAATGTAGAAAACTGACATTCAACCAGATAAGCTTTCTATTAAATGTTTAAGTTTTTGCAAAATCATTAATGGAAAAAAAACAAATACAATAAACTAAAATATAATTAAATGTTTCTTCTTCAATACATAAAGTGTAAGTTCAGTTGCTTATAATTCATGACAGTTTGTCTGTAAATGTTTTCAAAATCTTATTTTTATTTTAAATTATATTTATAAAGTTAAGAAATATATTACATATTTTATTTACCATGACGATGATGCAAGTGATTTTCTTAATGATGAGTATCACAATTAATGATGATTATCATCATAATAATGAAAACAATAAATATATTAATGATGATGATCATCATAATAATGAAAACAATAAATATATTAATGATGAGTATCACCATTAATGATGATTATCATCATAATAATGAAAACAATAAATATATTAATGATCATCATCATCATTATGATGATGATCGCCGCAGTAAAGATTACTTTGTACTCCATCCACCGGCAACACACAGTCCAGTTTGATCAATTTCTAGTTTTTGATTTGTGCATTTCTCGTTTTTGAAGAAACATTCATTTTGGTGCGTGGCGCCATCTGTGCCACAAACGGGTTTATATTCAGTGGAGCAGCTATGATCCTTGCACGTCGATCCATCTACAAAACATTTCGAAATTATTATTTCGTGAAACACTTCATCAAATTTCCAAGAACTATTTATTATATGCATTTGTTACAAGTCAGTTACAAGTAAAAATTATAAATGAAATGAAAGTTGATTGTATAACAAAAACTATAAATGAAATAAAAGTTGATTGTATAGCAAATACAAAACTATAAATGAAATGAAAGAGTATTTCATAATAAAAAATATGGATTAAATGCAATTATATTACCTAAAAAATTTCTATACATGAAATGAAAGTATAATATATAAAAAAATATATATACATGAAAAGAAAGTATATTATATAGCAAAACAATATGAAACAAAAAAATATATATACATTCAATGGAAGTGTATTACAAGGCAATAAAAATAATATAAATGTAATGGCAGTTTATTGAAAAATAAGGATAATCTTACAATCAAAATTTTAGAAAATGTATTTAAATTATCGATTTATATCAATAAGACTGTAATAAATTTAATAAATAAAAAATAAATGAAAAAACGAATGAAATAAATAAACAAAATAAAATAAACAATAAATAAATAAACAAATCAAATAGATAAACAAAATGAAGTAAATAATAAATACATAAACAAATCAAATTAATAAACAAAATAAAATAAACAATAAATAAATAAACAAGTCAAATAGATAAACAAAATGAAGTAAACAATAAATAAATAAACAAATCAAATAAATAAAGCAAATAAAATAAACAATAAATAAATAAACAAGTCAAATAAATAAACAAAATAAAATAAACAATAAATAAATAAACAAATCAAATAAATAAACAAAACAAAATAAACAATAAACAAAAAAATAAATCAAATAGATAAACAAAATGAAGTAAACACAATACATTGACGAAGGCAACCAACAATTTTGATAATTGCATACACGTTGTCCTGAAGATGAGGAATTTCTTTCTCGAAACGTCATTCATATGCGTTCTTTTTAATCCTTCATTTATAGAACGAAGCATTGGTGTCATATAATATGATGATGGTAATGGTGATGGTGATGATGATAATACTAATGATATACTAAAAATAATAATAATACTAATAGTGGATGATGATGATAATAATGATGATGATGGGGATGATGGGGATGATGGGGATGATGGTGATGATGATGATGATGGTGATGATGATGATGATGGTGATGATGATGATGATGATGATGATAATAATGATGATGATGGGGATGATGGTGATGATGATGATGATGGTGATGATGATGAT
>JARUHE010314681.1:0-11805 GCA_031471125.1 Archaeomysis grebnitzkii | reverse complement strand
TTGTGTAAGGTTTACAAATGTTACAGCTATAGTACAGTATGTGTAAGTTGTGTAAATTTTACAAATGTTACAGCTATTTATGTATTGGCAAGGATGACCAAATTTAGGTTGATTTTCAAAGTCAAATTTTTACTTTACTCCCAAATTTTGGATAGTGTAAATAAGGATATTTTTCTAAATATCTATTTTTATTAAAACATTAGTGATTGTGAACATGTTTTACCTTGTGGCATAGAATAAAAGGGAGCATACGTTTAGCTCTGTCTTCCGGACTACCAACTATTTCTAACCTATCAGCTAAACATAAGACAACCTATGAGGCGATCTAATAAAATCATTTTTAAGGAAAACGCCTTTTGGTCGAAATTAAACTGTTCGAGTTTTGTACACCATTGAAGAGAAAAAAAGATTGTCTTTCGATTGGTGTATACGAAATCCATTCCAATTTGACAACATTTAAGGTACATAAGATGGTAGCCTCAACTACGCATCTGCAGACAATGTTTCTCGAATTTGAACAAATTACTCGTTGGTCTCATTTTGTTTATTTTAATTAATTTTATACAATTTCAAGGAATAAAAAATAATTTTATAACAAAATTGTGTTAATTGAAGATTTTGTGTGGATGAATAAAATTTGCAATGTGTTTTCTGGAAAACAATGTTTTCTTGATACAAGTGAAGATAAAAATTTAAAGAACATTATAATAAGCATTGAAAACTAAAACGTTTGCGTCGGTTATTATGAATATCTAACCTAGTTGAAAATATGTATTATTAAATGTACCAAAAACTGGCATATTTTGTTAATTATTTTTTTTAATTTCCCACCAAATACTAAAGCATTTATCAAAAAACACTAATGAGATGTTTTTAATCTCATATCTAAGAATCTAAAGTCTCTGTCTTAAATAGTTGAGGGCCACTTTTCATTCAAAAACATCCCAAAGAAAGGCAAAAAACGGGGGGGGGGTGAAAGGCCTACCTCACTCTTACAAAACAAATGAATAACATCTTATGAAGTTTCAATGTTGTCTTAGTTTTTCATGTTGAAAACAACTGTGAAAATTTAAAAGTTCTATCGTCAGCGAATTTGTATTCTCCACTGGAGGGTCTCCCCCATGAGAGATTATTCTGATTTAAATTGCTTTAGTTTTGTATTTTAATAAAATATATTTAGAAGAAAAATTATTTTAATATTATATTTTTAATAAAATATATTTAGAAAATAAATTGTTTTAATAATATATTTTTAATAAAATATATTTAGAAGACAAATTGTTTTAATATTATGTTTTTAATAAAATATATTTAGAAGAAAATTGTTTAAATGATTTTTTTTAATAAAATATATTTGGAAGACAATTTTTTTTAATATTGTATTTTTAACAACATATTTTTAGAAAAAAAATATTAATATTGTATTTGTAATAAGATATATTTAGAAGAAAAACCGTTTCAATGATATATTTTTAATAATTTATTTTGAATAAAATATTTTTTTTAAAAGAAAAGTTGTCGATAAAACTTCAAAAGAAAAACTCTTCCAATAAAAATTTACGTTTTCAAAAAACAATTTTCATAAATTTTATATATTTTGATTAATTTTTAGAACCAAAAACTATTCTTTTCACTATAAAGGTTTTTCCTTTATCCATTATTTTTTTTTATTTTCAAAGATTTAAATGTATTTTAAACAAACGAATTAGCGTCATACGTACGAGTATTGCGAATGTTTTCATGAATTGCCAAGTATAAACAAACTAGTTGAAAAAATTATTTAATTATAAATAAGTTTATTATGTACTTTTGGTATGTCACCAAAATGTTTTCATAGTGAGCCAGACAACTGACAGAATGATGAGTGTGGTCCGCATAATTCAATGCTTGCAAGCCAGAACGGAGGCTTTGGCGAAAAAAACAATTAATCATGATAAAAACAACCAACATATGTATTTAGTAAAAATTCATCAAAACAGGTAATATTAGCACCTAGTGTGTATTACTGCACATATCCGAATGGCTGCATCCAATCAAGGGTATTGCTTCCAAATGTTCATCAGCAATCTCGTTCGGTCTGTTAACTTCAAACACTTAATTTTAGAAAACATTTGCCCATGGACAAAAGTTGCTCCAAACACTGTTGCCCTACCAGCGGCAATTTTCTTAAATTTATGAAATTCAAATTCAAGTAAGGAGTGGTACAATTAAGACAGCTTTCTGTTTTTTTTCTAAAAGTAATTTGTTTGCAAGTCAATGAACTCCAATTGTAGTTCAACTGGCACACCATCAAGGTTGCAATCAAACGTATTCTGAAACACACGAAATGCTACTCACAATCCTGTCGAGACTTTAGAACCTCTCCAAAAAGTTTTTCTTCATGCCACGAATAATCTTTTTCTAAGAATGAAAGTTGACATCATCAGCAATTGTAGCGCAAACCTCTTTGAAACAGTGAAAATCAGAGAAATTTTATCTTTCCAGTTGTGCTTTAAGCAATGATAACTTTCTTCGAAGTCTTTTTGAAATGACAAATTTGGCAACCAGGTAGGATCTGACAGATTTGAATCAGTTCTATCTTTTTCAGTGAGTATGGTTCGTTTCGGAGCTTATAAAAACGAAAAAAAACTTTACCGTACCTGAACCACCTCACTGTTGTGTAATAAGGCAAACGACAGAAATCAGAAATATAGTGTTCAGGAAAAGGCTTGAACTGAAGGTCTTTAAGTGCATTACCCCGAATGAAACTCACAGCAGAAAAGACTGGTTTATGTACACAAGAAATATTTAAGACTTTCACAGAGAGTGTTTGCTGATATACGTGGTAGTGAATGAACAGAGCGCCGAGAGTTTTAAAAATAACAACTGTCACTCCAAACCCTTTTACACCCAGTCATGTCTTTCCACCACAACTGTAACACCTCAAAGCCAATTCCACTGAAGTTTATACTTTTGCAAAATCTTCTACACTTCTATGAAAATGTTTTTTCAAGTTGTTGTTTCTTGTGAAAAAAATTCTTCGAGCTTCTATTTCTCAGAGCGTAATTTCTCAGAAAACTATGAATATATTGATAGATTTTTTGTTTCATAGTGAAACCGAAAATTTCACGAGGATAGTCTAACCATTAACAACTAAAAAAAGAACTTGACAAAACAATCATTATAAAATCCCCTAATTGACGTAGATAGATATTTTTTTAATGATCACAAACTTTCTCACTAAATTGTAGAAAATAGAACATAAATCTAAACAAAACAAAAAAACATTACAATAAACACAAAAAAAAGCTAAAATATATTTGTAAATTGTTATGTACCACAACATCTCGTGTTCAACACGTTTTATCAAACAAACTCAAGTACTGTCGGCGGGCCTGATGTTATAGTTAAGAAAATTTACATTTGAACAAGAAAAAACCTAAAACAATACACACATTTTAAAAACTTAATTTCATTCTGGCAATTAATTGTTTTATATAAACTTGGATGATATAGATAGAAAAGAGTAGCAAACTTTAAGGTTGTCCTCTTATATTTAAGAGATAGAGAGAAAAGGAGAGAGAGAGAGAGAGATAGCGAAGTAAAATGAGGAAACTTTATATTTGTTAATGGATGAAACCAAACTTTACAACATTCGATTATATCTTAATGACAACCCAGACTAAATTGTATCTCTGATTGCTTAACCCCGAGCAGTGCATGCAACAGCCGAGGTGGAAGGGTTAATAGATTAGATATATAAGATAATCAGAGAAATAAATAACCGGCTGAACAATTTTCTCAAAGTCATTTATTCAATCTAAATGGAATCCGATTGTATTACTCGGGGTTTCGAGGCAATCGTTTGATTGTTGACAATGATAAAGCCTTTTGAGCGCAACACAAAACGTTTCTATGATAATATTATCATTCTAATTCGACTATTATTTTGCATATTATGGTCATTCGTTCTGTTTATGTAGTTTTTATTGCCTTGCACAATACTATCTATCAAATAAAAGCTTCAAACAATTTCACAGCAAGCTTAAGTTTGACTCGGTCAAATGTTATAAAACATTTGTTTAATGTTTCAAGGCGTTTTATATCTTTGCCAAAAATGTTTAATGAATAAGAAAAACAATGATAACAATATATTCAAAGTATATATTTCTCTTGAACATTTCAAAACATGTTCGCAGTGCCTTTCATCTGGGCCTTCAGCAATTTGTGACGTTATTATGCATTAATTAATTTTTGCTTCACTTTAATAGGCTCTCCAGAAATTAATTTTGACCGAGTTCTGTTTGAAATATAAATCTACTCAAAGGCGTCAAAATGTTCATGATAAATGAAAGGAAAATAAAAATAAAAATCTACTGATAGAAAATAAAAAAGTTCAAAAACCCAATAAAAAAATAATTTATGAAGCACACAATTTTCTTCAATCACACAACTTTTTTCTATTTTTCCTCAAATTTATTTTGTAAATACAATTTATTTTACTTTTGTTTATCAATCATTTGTTTTGTTTTATTTATCTGAATAAAGTACATAAAGGATGTAATCAATGTATAAAATATGTGGCAGGTGTTTCATGAATTTTATAACAGTTTTGATGGCTTATTTGCCAATATTTTACAAAGACAAAACAATATTTTATATAATAAAAATAATAACAAAAACAACAATCGATGGTAGCAAAAATGTTTTGTTTAAGAAAACAATTGCTTTCTTGTCTATCAGAACAATTATTGTTAGGGTTATACATGTTTTTTTGTTTCTATAATTTTTGCGAAAAGAAAATCTTTTGTATTTAGCCTACTCAAGTGTTTCATGAAAATAAACTTATATTGTTAAAGTCTGTGAAACAAAAATGTATTTTTGTATATTGAAAAATTACTTCAAAAATAATTATTTATTTCTAAATGGGATGTAAAACCTTTGTAACGTGAAAATAGTTTTCAATGAAGAACTTTGAACTTCGAGTTGCCAGACACTTCCACCAAAATGGTGCCAGGTACTTTAATGTAATGTATTTTCTTTCTTCTTGGGAATAATTTCTCCTTTGTTATATTATACTTATATTTCAAATGCTTAGTTTTGTATAAAACTTATATATAATCACGTGTGGATGGTTGATTTACAATGCTGAATACATTTCATTACAAAATATTGTCGGGTTATTGATAGATAAGCTTACAAAAACAAACTATTTAGATTAGCTTATACGAGAAATGTCTTGAAAGACTGCTTGTTGAGTGGTGCATTTGTACGTCTGTAATATATGGGTTAACCAAGAGTTAAACGAAATCAAAACTTTGTTCAGATTCGAAAATGAAATATTTTTCTTGCCTTATATATGTTTATCTTTAATTGAAAAGCATTGCACTTGATAGTTTTTGTAAAAATCAATATAACAAACGCCACATTCTATTAGAAATAAATAAACGTAACCCAAACTGATAAAAAAAATGATGTAGCCTATTTAAAATACACCTATATATAATCAAATAATAGCCTACACTAGCCATACCTAAGGTTTTAAGGTTATTTTTTTCTCAAAAATTGAAAAGTTTTCCAAATTTAACTATTGTACATAAAAAAAATCGCATTTTACATGTATTGTACTCATGATATAATAACACCAGGTAGACGCATAGTTTTTCTACGCACATCTTAATAGTAAGCTCCGCCCACTTTTTTCTCCTATGACGTCACATGGCCCATGTATTATTTGTTCTGGTCTTTTATTGTTGATAAAGAACTATTAAGGATATAATCCAAGTATTGCATGATAACTGTTTAGGCGATGAACACTGACCTGAATATTAATATCTATATATAATTGTAAATATCTTGGGTCTTTAGAGTTGATAAGTAAAATTTATATCTTGCTTCTCATTCATATTTGTCTAAAATAATATGTGATGAAATTATTATCGTTATGACTAACAAAGTAAGAGAATCAATTTTGAATTTTGAAAAGAAAAAATAGTTATTTCAGTTTTGTCAGTCGAATCCACACCATATTGTTCTCACCTGATGATGATTTTATAATTTGTATTGTTGAATAATCAAATTGGGGAAAGTATCGCAGATATGATGGTGAGCTATCTTACTAAAGGCTGTAAGGTTGGTTTTAGTAAATGCAGAGAACTATCTTATAATAATGCAGCAAATATGTCAGGTAAGTACAGGGGCATGCAACATAAAATTATAAAGATAAACACGCATGCTATATATATTCCTTTTGCAGAACATTCTTTGAATCTTGTTGGTCGTTCTACAATAGATTGCTAATTAGATGCAGTAAACAGTTTTTGTTGTTCAATAAATTTATGTTTTTTTCTCATCTTCTACAAAGAGGTGTGCTGTGATGTTAGGTTCTTGAAATCAAAGTTCAATGTTCCAAAATATCTATGTGATACTAGATGGGAAGCTCATGCTAGCTTTATGTGTCTCCAGGTTTTACTTATTTGCATGCTAATGAAGGTGAAATAGGCTATGCAAGAATACAAAATGGTTATTTTTTGCATAAATAGAAGAATTCGAATTTGTTAGTGTGCTATGTATATGGACTCAGCAAGAGTTTCATAAAGCTAAAAGACTCTTCAAGATCCACAAATTACTATATGTACAATGTACATGTAAGAATTTGTCGCATCACTCTCCGAGCTTGTGATGAATGCACATTAATGTTTTGACAAAATTTAAGAAGAGATCAAGTTTAAACTACTTGATGTGGAACATAAGTATGCAGGAAAAAGAAAGAGAAAGAAGAGAAAAATGCCTAATGAAGGATCAACGTCTGATGTACGTAGATTAGGAACGGTCTCCAAGAGATATATTTAAAGTAAAAATTTGTATTCCTATTCTGGATGCATTTTACACGAAACAGCAACATTATGTTTCAGAGAAATGTTCGTTTCTGGTAGTGAAGCAAAATATCCAAGAGATGAACACGTTAGACACAAGTTTCTATGTAAATAATCTACAAAGACAAAATTAAGCTTTTTTGAACGTAGAAGGCATTTTACGATTACTCTTATGTTTGATGGTTACAAATTGCTTAGGATTTTTTTTACAGCTACAAAAATAAAAATAAGTTTTGAATAAACATGTCGCAAGATAGACTGGCTGCATTTAGTCTTCTATGTATAGAAAGTGACAAGCTACGCTGCACACCATTCGATGAAATGATTAATGATTTTGCTAGAGAAAAATCACGGAAAAGAATGTTTCAAACAAAAAGGGAAGTATATTAAATTTAGTGTTGTTTAAGTGTTTGTGCTAAGTGATTGCTAATTGTTTAGGAGAGCAATTCTTGTATATACTGCAAATGGAATAAATCAATTACTATTTTAACAGAAAATTTTGTAGTTAATTCAATTTTGGTAATCATTAATAAATAACAATCTATAATTATTTTTATTTTTTTAGAGAAGGGCCTCAAATTTTATATAGCTTCGGGCCTCAGCAGATGGAAGTCCGGCCCTACATGTAGAAATATAATTTTAAAATCTTTAAAAACTTATCTAAATATAATTATTTCAAGAAATATAATTTCATTTTTACTTTGAATGCAAATAAATTTAGGTACCCTACATGTATACAAAACCTAAAAAAAAATTATCAGTCCATAGTGAATTGAAAAGTAAATTTCTCTACAATTAAATTTCACATAAATATACTTGTTAATTGATTAAAAGGGTAAATTATGTATTTTTTACACATTACTTCTGAAACAATTTAACAATTACTTAATAGAGTTGATATTCTCACTACTCTAAGACCATGAGAGAATTATAGGGCTATAAGTATTGGTCAAACCACCATGAGAGTAGCATTATTGAATGCCCATTATTTAAGCAGCAGGGGCTAAAATAAATAACTATTAATCAGCAACAACTTATACTGAACATGCGAGATTTATTTGCTTCCTCTAGGTGTATATATTAAAACTTATAAACACATGAAGTAAACACATACATACATACATACATACATACATACATACATACATACATACACAAATCTTAGGTCACCATAGGTTTTGATTCAAAACTACAGAAAACAAAGTAAGAATTGTTTAAACACAAGAGTAAGCTATGGAGAGGAACTACATACATACACATACATACATACATACATACATACATACATACATACATACATACATACATACATACATACATACATACATACATACACACATCTTAGGTCACCATAGGTTTTGATTCAAAACTACAGAAAACAAAGTAAGAATTGTTTAAACAAGCTATGGAAAGGAACTAAGATATTTCATATGTTTCATTAAACAAAATTGAGTAAATTATAATGTTCTTTCATATTTTATAAGTTAAATTATATGATATGAACACATAATAATATTTATTCAAATGATTATCTCGGTTTTCAAACTAGGCTAGTAATTTATTGCTGACCTATATAAAAGATCATTCAATTCAATCAAAGCATATGTCGTATAACATTATAAATAAATATTATTAGGTAATCATTTTGTTTACCTAAACATAGCTTTAAATACACATAATTCAAGTATGCTATACATATGTGTCGAGATTTGAAGTTCAAGCAACGCTGATTGTACTACAAGCCTGGAGTATCAGCATATCAATTTCATATTAAATGGCATATACCATAGACAATTTTCATTTATATCTATGCTACCGAAACATCAATTAAGAAGAAAAAAAAACGCCATATCATCGAATTAGGTAGTGGTATAATAAAAATACTTAATCTAAATGTGATAAATCAATGATATTATATTGTAATAACAATAAACATAATATTTGCCTAATAGCTTTCTGTACCCAGCAGTCCTTTCGGACATGACGCTGTATCAAGGAAAAAAGGCATCCTAGAAAAAGTACAGAGGAAATGTTTAGAGCGGAAAAAAGAAAAACAATGTGATACGATTTTGATTGACCACAAGCTATGGTTTGGATCAACAAAAAAGTGAGCATTGGTAACACATGTTAGTCATTGTTATGATATACAATTTTATTATTTTGGACTTAAAAGTTAGTGAATTGTTTTCAGTGTAGGCAAAAGAAACATATTTTCATATATATTTTAAATTCCTGTGTTCAGATCATCGGTTCACTTCATACTTTATGTGCAGTGCGTAGATTCGGATTCTGTTCAAGATTTTGATAAGCTGACCAAGGAATTCAGATAAAAAAAAGAGGTTTGAGCAAGAGCTAGTATTTCTCATAGCAATCTAGTATTTGTGTTAAACCATACCTACTAAAAGTGTTAAGAAACTCCCTAAGAAAGTTAACAACTTATATTTTGTCTAATGTTCAACTTTTTTCTAGACAAGGATTTGCAATGGAATCTGCCAAGGATTTCGGTCAGACCAATCTTGCACTTCTGCCTGTTATGCATCTTGTCTTAGATAGTTTTGTTAAATAAATTGCCTTTATTAATTTTCATTTTTGTTTTTGCATAATATTCATTTTTCATAGTATTTGTTTTACTCATAGCATTTATTTGTTATATTAGGTGTTTTATCTTTAGTATTTGCTTTATCTTTAGTATTTGTTTTATCTTTAGTATTTGTTTTATCTTTAGTATTTGTTTTATCTTTAGTATTTGTTATATGTATACTATTTAAGTTGTATATTTTAATTTCTATAGTATATAGCTTAATTCTTCTACGTATACTGTTTATTTTTTTATATACAATTTATTTTAGATAGTACTTTTAGATTTATAAAATTTATTTTACTTATTAAATTTATTGTTTCTATAATATTTGTTTTACTTATAGTATTTATTTTTTACATTATCATTCTTAGGTATATTATTTAGTTTATAGTATTTCCTTTTTATATAATAACTTCCAAAGTATATCATTTTTTTTCTGTAACATATTTGTTTGTATTGTACTTTTTTATCTAGTTTTTGTTTTATTTATATAATTTATTTTGTCTTTAGTATTTTTTTGCATATATTACTTGTTTTAATTATAACATTTTTGATTTCTATAGTATTTTCAAAAGTATATTATTTTTTTATCTATACTATTTATATGTTTTATATAATATATTTGTATATATAGTATATTTGTATCTATACTAATGGCTTTATTTGTACAATTAACTTATATGTAGTATTTTAATTTGTCTATATTACTTATGTTGTTAATGTTTGTTTTATTTATAGAATTTAATTCTGCCATATTATTGTCTAGCGAGTGAAACGAAGTTAAGACATAGGTGTTACTTTTCCTTCATCGTCGTTGTCGTCGTTCAAACATTCAACAAAAGGTTAAAGTTTCATTTTTGTATCAAAATTTTAGCACTAGGCATTCAATATGCATACACTAGAATGAAATATATTTAGTTTTAGATAGTTTCAGTTTTATTGTTATTTAAGGTTAAAACGATTAGAAATAACAAAAAATATTGCACATTCATCAAAAAGTTCAAGTTTTTATTTTATTAATAACTCTTTTTTTTAATATTTTTGAATCAGGATTTTCAGAAATGAACAAACCATATGCTTACAATATAATGCAAAAGAATTATTTTTAGATAGATTGAGAGTTGTTGTTATTTAAGGTTAAAATGAGGAGAAATAACTTATTTAATATTTCACATTTAACAAAGGGTTCAAGTTTTTATTTTCTTAATACGTTGTTTTTTTTAATATTTGTGCATCAAACTTTCAGAACTGAACAATCAATATGCTTCCAATATAATGCAATGGAATCATTTTGAGATAATTTCAGAGTTTTTGTTTTAAGGTTACAATGAGGAGAAATAATTTATAAAACATTTCACATTCAACAAAAGGTTTAAGTTTTTATTTTATTAATAATTTGCTGGTTTTTAGTATTTTTGCATCAAAACTTCATAACTGAACAGTCAATACGCAAAGAACATAATGCAATATAATTATGTTTTGTTATTTAAGGTTAAAATGAAGAAAAATAACTTGTAAAATATTTCACATTCAACAAAAGGTTCATTTCTTTTTCATTTCTTTAATCCTTTTGCTTCAAATTTTCCGAATTTAACAATAAATATACATGTATAAATACAATGTAATAGATTTTTTATAAAATCTGTTTTTTTTGTTATTGTTATTTATATTTCTTAAATTTAAAAAAAATTCTACAATGGTATTGTAAATTAGAAAAATTAATAGTCGTTCAACATTTAATCCCCACGGCGGTTTAGGCAAAACTAGTTTATTTTATCTATAGTATTTGCTTTATTTTATATACTATTTCTATAATGTGTAGTTTTTTTCTATGGAATTATCGAACAACAAAATCTAATGGACTTAAAAAATGAATTAACTCCGGTATACACCAGAAAGACATAACAAATTGTGCCTTCTACCCATATCATGGTGCAAGGGTTCGAATTACAAATAAAAATGAAAGCAATTTATTCCAGGTCAATCACTCATTGATAGCACAACAATAAAAAAAATGTATTCAACCATAATAAACGTTGGAATGTAAAATTATTTTCTTTTGTAACTCAGTTGAATGGAATTTATTGAAACAAAAAATGATTTTGGCACTCTGTTTGCTTGATCTGATAGTCATGTTTTGCATGTGCGGATATTTTCTGCTATTCAAAGTTGTTTTACTATTTTTTCTTTTTTATTTAACTTGACTGAACTTTTCAAATTGTATTATTTTATAGAACCCTATACTGTTTTATTTTATAAGTATTTGTGTTATATGATCATATTTTCTTTAAAACCAAATCAATAAATATATGTTCAAATAAAAGTATATATGTATATATATATATATAAATATCTAAATTTGAATTCCTA
>JARUHE010314670.1:0-11806 GCA_031471125.1 Archaeomysis grebnitzkii | reverse complement strand
CGCAGGACACTGGCACAGCTCAGAACAAATAAATCCCCACACCTACAAGAATACCTACACAAAATAGATCCAGACATACACCCATCACCAAACTGCCCGCTGTGCCAACCTGACATACACAACACCACACACCTTTTCACATGCTCACATGTACAGACCGACCTGTCCCCAGAGGCCCTCTGGACAGACCCGGTGGGGGCATCAGACCTGCTGTTGGGTGGGGCCTGTATCCTCCGGCGTGAGGGCTACATCCTCAATGTCGAGGATGGAGTAGGGTCGACAACAACAACAAACCGGTTTAAGAAAAAATAGAAAAAATATATCAATATTTTGGATATTATGGCATATCAAACCTACCTGTTTAACAATGTGATTACAGCATTTGTCCCAACCAGACTGTCTGAGCTGAGCCAATCAACACTTTTGTTGATGCACACATGCATACTTTAAAAATTTAAGCTATAACTTATAGTAGCATTTTTCATAAAAATGTTAATCTTAACAATAATAATGATAATGATGATCTTATTTGTTATACAGTAGGCATATAAACATGACAGTCTTTGCTATTCTTTAAATGTCATCTGCCGGAGAATCACATTTGGTACTGAAATTTTGGAAGTAGGCATTAAAAAGTAGAACTGCAAATGATCCAAAAGACAAAAAGTAGAAAACTAAAAAGAAGAAAAACATTTTCAAAACAAACTTGCTAATAAGGTAGGGTTAGATGATTATATCTATCAACTAATTTATATAATTAATAACCAGTTTAGGTGTTTGTGTAAACACAAAACATAATCTCAAACAACATATATGTTCTAAAAATATATTTATTTTTTGCTTCACAACATTTGTTAATTTTTTACATTTTTGTCAGCTTCTGGAGGACAGGATATTTTTGTAATCTTGCAGATTTTTCATTGCAAAAATAGATTTGTTTCGTATGATTATTAAATGAAAATATTGAGTGCAAAAAAAACTAATTTATGTTACCTTGATCTAGCACAGTGCTGATTTTCAGCATTAATTGGTTGATTGATAAAATAACCCTAACTTAAAATATGTTTTTTGTTAATGAGAAATGGAAATACTAATTTTTTTTTAAATTGATAGATCAAGATTGCTTTCATAAAAATTGATGTGAATAATCTGAAAATATATGTTAGAGATAAGTAAAAAAATTTAAATTTAATAATATTTTGTCAATTGACTAGTTTGTGCTTGATCCAGGATGTTCCAGAGAGTAGTATTTTAACTAGCATACATAAATGAATAAAAAAACAATATAGTAAACAATTAAAAATGTATTGAACAGCTAATTAGCATTATATAAGGGATTACATATTTTATTAATTGAACAATGACATTTGAATAATGGAATTTATTTCATTTGTCCAAATTGCCCAACAGACTAGAGAACTCTTTTCATCCAATTTCTTGGGCTGACTGAATTAAAAAAATCAAAATTGGCACATTGAATACACCTACTATACAGGTTTCAATAATTTTAACTAACTAAACTGTAAGAAAACTGCATGCTTGAATTCCCATATAAAATTGCTTGGGATTATTATAAATAAAATCGCCCAACAACCAATTTTCGTCCGGATTATCACCTTGTTGCAGAGAAGTGCTTCCAAAGTTCACTTTTTCATAACAAATTTACCATAAGAAATTGTTCTTTCTAATTATAAGTTATATTATCTACTAGCATTTATACTTAAAACAATGTGCAAAAAATAAAAATAATACTTGCAACATTTTTTTATCAACATTTCAAAAGAATATGTTTTTCCAACATGACTCATGTAATTTAACTTGAATAAACTTACACTTTTAACATCAAAACGAAAAACCTCGCTAGGACTTTAACTTATGAACGAGAGAGTTAGGTTAGGTTTGGAGATTCAGTGATGCCCTTCTTTCATTTATACTAGTATTTGAACATACAAGCAAGTAAGCTTAGGTTTTGTTTGTATCAACTAAGATAACCAAACCAAACTTTTCATGTACACTAACACATAATGTAGGAACAGTCTAAACAAATGTATGTACACATAAATTCACATCAGTGCTGAATCAGCTGTAAAACACTATGGGGGAGTGGGCTTCCACTCCTCCCACTCCGCTATGGGGGAGTGGGTTTCTACTCCTGCTCCCTGTTTTGGGTATTTTACAATATTCTTTTCCTATACATGGTTTGTAAGGGTAGGGAAAAATCTTTGGGTATGGCAAATTAGTTCAATTTTAAAAATCTAAATTTAGTATTGTAATCGAACCAGGCCAAATACATATGAATGTGAGAAACTGGAAATAGCAGTTTTGTTTGTTCAATTTTTGTAAGTAAACCATATATTACTGCACAAAGTTTATTTAACATTTTTTGTTAACAATAAAGCAGAAAAATTTTTGTAATAGTTTTAATTCATGTTGCTCAATGTTTACCATGGAATATTTTTCATTTCAATAAATAAATCATTTATTTGATGAGCATAGTCACCTTATTTGGTTAATGTTTGTGTTCTTGATTTAAGTTTTAATTTTTCCTTTTGAAAATTCTTCTTTTTTTTCAATAACAAATGTTTCTACAAAGTTTTCTAAATAATTTTTTTTTTCAGAAACAATTCAAAGACATCAAACATACATTTGGAGCTGCTGAAGAAGAGGAAGAAGAATAAAATTGTCTCTTCAAAAATATTGAAACAAATGTATAGTTCAGAAAAAGTGTAATTAATACAAATTAAATATATTTAATGTTAATTTTTTAGTAAACTAAATTATTAATCTTTTATTTCTTACATTCCAAAGTCTTTATAATTATTTGCTAAAAAAATAAATTCTTTCGTGGAACAATGTAGATCGGTTTAACTAAATTTAGTTTAAAATAAAAATAAATGTTGAAACAAATAATATAATAAGTGAAAAAAAAAGTTAATTTGGGAATTTAATGGGGCATTATCAATTTGTCGAAATATCATTTCATCGAAATTACAATCAGAAATATTTTTCGACAAAATGATATTTCGATAAAATGATATTTTGCAGAAAACAATTTGATAAATTTACATTTCTGAGAAAACAAGTTTTTGTAATGTAAATTATCAATTTGTCGAATTGTTTCATTCGAAATATAATTTTATCGAATTGGTTTCTCCGAAATATAATTTTATAGAATATTTCGACAAAATGACATTTCGGAGGAAACAATTCGATGAAATGATATTTCGGTGGAATGAATTTCGACAAAGTGATATGGACCCATTTTAATTACTTCGAACAATCCTTATAACTTGGTTACCTTAGCGGCCAATCAGACTGACCTGCAGAGTGCAATATTTGTGTCAAAGTTAGCGCTTTGTTAGACTTCCAAAGATGGGTAAGTCCATAAATAAGTAAAATAAATTGATTATTATTATTATTATTATTAAATGAAATACAATTCTGAATTGTAGTTATATAAAAATAATTGCATTCTAGCTGAACATCTTAAATATCTTCAAAGGTGAAATTATAAACATAAAACAAATTGTAAACATTAAACACTTACGTTTAATTCTCTCCCATTTGTTAGGTTGACTCGTTCTTTCTCTACTCTCACGATAGGCCTGTACGGACGTAATCCAACCAATTGCTTAACTACCTGTTGTTAAATTGAGTTAAATGACACAAACTTCACATTAAGTCAATGCATTGAATTAAGAATAAATTTTTACTTTCATTGAGATTAATATTTACACAAATTAATTTATTTTATTTTCTTTTTTATAGATTTTTCTTTAACGTTTTAGTATCAAACAGAGAATTTCAAACTGTTCTCTTTAAATATATTTTAATTTTCAAAAATCTATTAAAGTTAAAATAAAAAATAAATATTTTTTTTGTAAATATTAATCTCAATGAATTGTAAAAATTAAGAACATGTGAACTGTAAATGTAATTTAAAAAATATATATTTGCAGAATTGCTTGAACACGACCAAAGTCGGTCGAAACCGATCGCGCAATAGGCATGAATTTTTATTAACATTCTGAAGTGAAATGAGGAAAAAAGTTTTTGAAAACTTGAAAAATATTTGAGATGAACTTGATTAGTATTCTGAATTCTATACCATTAAATCTAAAAACGCTTTGCAGAAAATATGAAGCTATATGCAACAAAATAATTAACGCAGAATGATCTATCAAATTTAATGAATCTTGTATCAGGGAAAACCTGTTGTCAAAGGTGGGTGCACCCACTGACCTGTATAGTAGGTCAGTGTGTGCAGCAAGGCAAGTAACACATAAAAGGTAGATCACAAGTGAGGTAAGTGACACCAAACAAGGTAAGTAACACCAAATAAAGTAGAGGATAATGTAGACGAATACTTTCGACTTTCTCGCTGGAAGTGGTTGGGACATGTGTATACTGTAGAAGGTGGTTACTAAATTCAATCAAATTTCATTGGAATTGCTATAAATCTTTATAAATGAACCAAATAAGCTTTAAACTCATTTCACTGATTTATATATTACATAATAAACATATTCCCATTTTGAGATAACTTGAAATGAGGATCAATAGCAGATGAAATAATAGTCGGTGCACGTTGTAGAGATACGCATACAATTGGATCCACAATAGCACAAGTAATATAACCGCCATTAAAATAACATAGAGTTTACCTTACTTGTGGTATTGTGGATCCAAATAAGAGACATATAGCGTAAGTGAGGTAAGCTCTATGTTATTTGAATGGGGGTTACATCACTTGTGCTATTGTGGATCCATCGAGCGCAGCTATTCTCACAAACTTAGCAGATGACGTTACCTTGGCATCCTTCAAACTGGGAACTGCGTTGCAGCATCGCTCCCAAATTCCTGCCGCGTCATGTTCGTCAACTTTTAGGTTCCAGGAATCAAATTGTCTCGTTCCTCCTAACGTCACAAGTTCAGGTCCTGGAATGATGTAAGTGTCGTAGTCCACGTAGACGAACTCTTTCACCCACGGGGCTCGAACCTGTCAGGTTTAGATAAATAAATAATAATAATAATAATAATAATAATAATAATAGTAATAGTAATAGTAATAGTAATAGTAATAATAATATAAAAAAAAAATAATATTAATAATAATAATAATAATAGTAATAATAATAATAATAATAGTAATAGTAATAGTAATAACAATAATAGTAATAGTAATAACAATAATAATAATAATAATAATAATAATAATAATAATAATAATAATAATAATAATTTATATAGCGCTTTTCAGCTTTACAACTCACAAGTGGTTACTCCAAAGGCCGTCAAAATAAAATAAGGTCTATAATATACAGTTTATTTTTTATTTAATATTCATAATTTATAGATATACAATTTTATTTGGATTTATTTATCATTATAAATCGTGGAAAGTTAGCAATGCAATTTATTATGTGTGGGCATAGATGTTTTTGTCAAGCGTTTTTTAGGTGAAAGCTATATATAGGTTTTATTTTTCCGTCGCCAGCGTCGTTGTCGGTGGCGTTGCTGTCGTCGTAATCTGCATCTGAAAATCGATTAGTACTAAACAACTTTATTTGAAGAGTTACAGAAAACTTTCATTAACAAAAGTTGTTTGTCTTAACCTTCCAGCTGTTTTTGGTAGAATTTTTTTTTTGAAAAATGGATATTTATGGAGTTAAAACATAAATAAAAGAACTGGCTCTTTTATCTAGCCAAAAAACTAGTTTATTAACTTTAAAAAATTTAAGCAATAGCTTAATTTTATTGTTTGAAGAGTTGCACAAAAATGTATTGAAGATAAGTTGTTTATTATGACCACACAATCAAAATTATGAGGGTTTTTTTTTAAAAAAAAAATCTTACCTTTAAAAAATTATAACCAAAAAAGGAGTGTCTTAACTCTAAAAATATTTGACTGAAAGCTTAAACTTTATATTTGAAAAGTTACGGAAAATTTTGTTGAACAAAAGTTGTTTGTTATGACCATTTTACAATTATTGTCTGGAGTGTTTTTTAAATAAAATAATATTTATGGAGTTACAGCAAAAATTTAAAGTTTTTATTTGAAGAGTTAGAGACATTTTCGTTGAAAAAAGTTGTTTATAATGACCATGTGCGGTCGGACTTGGACCCACCCCGGATGCTCTCTGGACGGAACCATTGGGAGCGTCGGGTGGCTTGCCCAATGGTCGGACCTACTGGGGGAGAGCTGGACCCTCCGATCTTTTTATTTATTATTTATTATAACCATCCAATCGAAATTACCACGAGTAATTCTTTTTCAAATACATACTTTTGAAAAGCTATAGCCAAAACAAAGTTGGTTAACTCTGAAAATCTTTTGAGAAAAAGTTTAGTTTTTTTGAGGAGTAACAGAAAATTTTGTTGAACAAAAGTTGTTTATGATGACCCTACAATCAATATAACCACGAATATTTTTTTCATACATACATAAATATACAAAAATATTTATCGAATTATAGCCCAAAAAATGAATGTTTGTTTACTTCACGTAAGATTGCCGGTCATCTATGGTTAGTTTTGCCTTTCTCTCTTTGTTGTGTTGCTGTTGTAATGTTAACATGAATTTAGATGGATAGGCCATTTGTTGTGTTAGTTCTGATGAATTTTTTTGCAATTTGTTATACTTATTTATACTTTAATATTCAATAGCAAACATTTATATTTTTTATTTTATATTTCAAGAAGGTTTCTCACCTACAAACTTATATATATGTATAACATTTTTTGCTATAAGTATTTAAAATTAATGTAAAAAGTACAAATTATAAGTATGGTGAAGTATTCAATTCATAACGCTCTAGCACAGGGGTGGGGAACCTTTTCTGGAGTGAAGGCCGCTTTAACAACACCCACTCTTCAAGAAGGCCGCTGACAACAAAATTGTATGTTCCTATTCAAAACATATTGTATAACTATTGATGCCAGTTATATTTATTGTTTGAAGTAAAATCGAAAACACATTACAAAAAAGTATAAGAAAATGTATTACTCATTGACCTTTTTATTCTTTAATGACTTTCTTGAGGTTGCTTCTGTTGAACCAGTGTTGGGATACAGGGTCTTTCTTATTATTGAATTGCGATTTAACAATGTCATCCTCGGATAACTCAATAAGCTCCATTTGCTTTTTCAACTAAAGTAGTATAACACTTCAACACTTTCGGTATGAGCATATGAGAACAAAATTTTAACACAGTTTATTTACCGTAGTTACAGATCAATCGTAGCTAAGCCAAATAGAAGTTACTAAGACACGATGTATTCAATTACAATATATTTGTTATAACTTTATTTCATTTACATATGAACAGTAGTTTAAGACTGTTTATGCTTGAATTTTATCAAAAATATGTCATTATATGTACTTTCAAAGCTAATTTCTGCATTATATTTATCGTATTTTAATCTATTGCTTACATTTACCACAACTCGTCTCATTAGGCCACAGAAGGCCGCACCTCGTGGCTCAGAAGGCCACAGGTTCCTCACCCCTGCTCTAGCATATACGTACACGGCAATCTCTTTCCGTATATAAATATAAACAACAGTTGTGTGAGGTTCGCATAACTCTTTGTTATGCGAATATAAATGTTCTGTATACATTTTAAATAATCTAGCTTAAAATATGTTCGTTTATATACTAGACCATTCTAAATTGAATACCTGTTTGGGACTCGATACTTAAACTTATATAGTTGATTTTTACTGTATCTTTCATTTAATAATAAACCAGAAATAATTATGTTTCAAATATTTCTATTATTTCAGGAAATGACAAATAATAAACTATAAATAATTATGTTTCAAATATTTCTATCATTTCAGAAAAGCACTTACCAACAAAACAAAAATCCCCTGGAAAAAACAATGTTAGGCCTAGGTTATATAGCTTTTAGTTTCTTTATATTATTTATAACAAAATAACGATTGGTACACAGATTTTGTTTTTAAGAGTTGTTTGAAACGATAAAATATAATTTAAATTATAAATGTTCAGGTTGATTACAATATTAAAACTTACAATTTTTTCATAAAAACTTTCTTGATAATATGGAATCCATATATATTGTAAATGTTTTTAGTTGATTATTAAATTAAAATACATTATAAAAATGACGTAAATTATAAACTATAAATTAAAATTTAAAAAACGTGAATGATAAAATGTGAATTAAAAATCATAGATTGTAATTTAGGCCATACAAATTATGAATGCCAAATTGTAAACTAAAAATTAAAAATAACGAATTGTAAATTAAAAAGTATAATATCAGTATTCATAATACGACAACAAAAAATATCACGTTAAAAAATTAAATTAAATTAAATTAAAATTAATAAGAATAAAAATTAATAAATCTCCTCATTAAATTACTGTAATAAAATGTATAATAATAGTGATAGATGAAATAAAGAATGATAATAATTCAAATTCAATGTTAATTCTAATTACAATAACAAACTAAAACATAAACAAAAATTTAACGAACAAAAAATAGAAGTCCCCTAAAACCGACCTTAAAAACCTGTCCTCGCATAGGTGTCATTCTGACGTCGGCGCAGAGCTCTCTGGCGCCCAACCCGGAGCAGTTACAGACGACCTGGAAGCGTTCCGGAACGTCATCGAAACTCGCGATTTTTTTCTTCACGAACTCACCTCCGAGGTCCAAGATTCTGGCGGGAAATTTGAAGGGCGGTCAAATGTTTGGGAAGGATTGAACTTATCCAATCGGGATGTCCAGAAAACAAGAGATTATGGGAAAGAGAAAAATAAATGTTTTTATTTATTCATATTTTGCGAATAATTTTGCGTTACCAATTCAATGCAAACTTCCATGTAGGCTAATTGTATTGTGAAGGACTTTTTAAAGCTATAGTTTTATGAAGGTTCCATTAAAATAATCTAAATAAACATCTTAAAAAAGTGCCAATTAAAGATTACATTTGAAAACAAAAATTGTTAATATATGAATTGTTTAATAAATAAACTAAATAACATTTGCTACAAATTAAAATAGAAAAAAAATAAGAAAACATTACATTTTTACATCAACTTTTTAAAAATAATAAACCTAACAGAAAAGTAGGAACTTGTATACTATAAAATAAGTTTTATATAACTTGTGTAATGATTAATTTGTATTGTGTTGTTTGAAAAGTTATACTAGTATAAAACAGAAATAAAATAGAAACACGATAAAACAACAATATAAACATATTTTGTTTTTCTTATAAGCATATATAATTATAATCTTGAAAAGAAACTTTCAGGCTTATTAATGAGGACATACACAAAGTTTAAAAACCAATTTGGGTTTAGTAATATTATTAAGAATTGTAAAAATATCAAACCTACTACTATTAATAATAATACTATTACACAAGAAACTAGAAAAAACTATACTTTTGGTACAAATAAGTTATAGTCTGATAAAAAATCATAATTTATAATGAAGTTGAGATTAGCTTTTCTTTGAAGGAAATACATTGGGCGCGTTCGCTGTCCAATCCGGATCGATCCGGTTTGATCTAGAATGAAGCTTTTCAGCCAGATATATTTTGATATAATTTGCTTCCATACCGTTTTGTTTTACAAAAAATTCATAAGATACTGTATGAAGATATATTTTTTTTAACATTTTGTAAAATTACTTTCGAAAAATAAAGCCTATTACAATTTTTTTAGAGCAGACTGGCACAAATTAAAAGACATTAAAATGTACCCGACGTTACTCTTCGGCCTTTAGTGTCAACATTGGCCACCATGTTGAGCATGATGAGGTTTCTGTTCATTTCAATAAACATTCATTTTTTTGTAAATTTATATTTCTAATTAAATAAATTATTTGTAAAAAATAACTTTTAATTCATAAACAAATGTTACAATTAATTCACGGCATTTAAAATTATGAGTTCTTGTAAAACCTAAACGGTAATTAAATAAAATATTTGAAAAATACATCTGGCACAACGCTTCAATACAAGTCAATCCGGATCAATCCATATTGGAGAGTGAACGCAATTAATGCTGAATAAATATTAACTATTAAATTAATATTAAATTAAACTAAAAAACTTATTTTGGCCAAAATTGTTATTGATTTTATAGGAACCTTAAAAAGTTAATATAGAATGTACAAATTAGTGTTTATATAAAACACTTTATTAATTAAATTCTAATTAAACTGAACTTACTTTTTAGCTAAAAAATAATTTAGGGAAAAAGTTAAGTTTTATGTTCACTAAAACTTAATTAATGTTTGGTTGAAAAAATATAAACTTAGTAAGAAAAAATCTTTAACAAAATTTTATTAATTAATTAATATCTGTTAGTTTAAAGAGAACTTGTTTTTTAGTTAAAAAATAATATTGTAAGAAAAAAATGTTTACCATAATTTTATTAATTAAAATCTATTTAAAAGTGAACTTACTTTTTGGTTAAATAAGGAAGATGTTTTGTACAATCAATAAGATATGTTGTTAAAAATGTTCCATATTTATACCCAGCAGAAAACTGAGACAACTCCTCCTCTGTACAAGGCCTATGCACGTCTAAAATTTCTTGTAAGAAATGATTCTATAGAAATGAATCAAATATTTAGTTTTTAAATTTAATTTTCTGCTGAAGTTTTTAAAACACAGACAATCAATTTTACAAATCTAAATTTTATTTGCAATGAATTACATTTATATGAGTTTAAGGTTTGACCATATGAGTAGTTAAAATTGTCGCGGTTCTTAGTATATTATTGCACAATAGTTAAGATCTCTTTTTTTTGTTGATGTAGTTTTCTCCGTCCTGCGGGTGGTGTTAGCAATAATCCTGAAGTTCTCTTGAAACTGTCAACAATCAGCGAGCGACCAACAGTTTGTTCTTTCTTATAAACATCTCTAATACTGATGCATGACTCTCTCACCTTACCTCCTGTATGGAGGTGTAGGACTAATAAACATATTCTATATTACTCAAAAGCAAGCTCCTATTTTGAGATAAAGAATTCTTAAAATGTTCAATAAAACTTCGGTTTTTTGACAGCAAATGAGTGAAAACTTTTCAAAATATTTAATTGCAATTATATGTTAAAAAAATGTCCGAACTAACCTTGACGACTTGTTCTCGTTCTGTGGCATACATGTAACCCGACACCTCGATTATGCCGGCCTCGTCTCCTTCCTTTAGGTTGTGGTAAACGTCTTTTATGAAACTCAATGAATCTTTCAGCCATTCTCTAGAAATAAATTCAGGAATTTAAAATTCGATTTTATTTGATATGTTTAGAAGAGGAATTAATTTATTTGTAATTCAACTGTAACTATAATTATTGATAAATCAGTGAGTCGGAAGTTGGCTGAGTGATAGACTAGATGAGTTGGAACATAACAGCACATGATCCTCAAGCAGCAAACCACATGGTCGGGTGTAGTTATTGAGGTTTGGTGCAATTAGATATGAATGAATAAATAAGTTTTTGTCAAAGCAATCTTGGAAGAAAAGTTCTAAATGAATAACTACAAAAAATCCGTACACTGTAATGAATAACTACAAAATAACTACAAATGAATAACTACAAAAAATCCGTACACTGTAATGAATAACTACAAAATAACTACAAATGAATAACTAAAAAAAATCCGTACACTGTAATGAATAACTACAAAATAACTACAAATGAATAACTAAAAAACATCCGTACACTGTAATGAATAACTAAAAAATAACTACAAATGAATAACTACAAAAAATCCGTACACTGTAATGAATAACTACAAAATAACTACAAATGAATAA